>JAXQQM020089894.1:0-34687 GCA_034641835.2 Pinus albicaulis
TATTAACTAAGCTAAAATATATTTATCCAAATAACATAAATAAATAATATAAAAATATAAAATTATTTTAAAAACAATTATTATAACATCATAATTAAACCGTTGTGTTTTTTTTTTCAAATTTTGCTTCTGCTTTTTCTAATTTTAGACAAAAACATCTCTTTCTGAGAAACCAGCTGTACCCACGTTGATGGAAACTGTCAGATGTTTTATTGCTGGAAAAGTAAAAAGTATTTACTGCTTTCTTATGTTTTTTTGACTGGGATGTTTTATTGCTTGGAAAAGTAAAAAGTAATTACTGCTTTATTATGTTTTTTTTAGGATTTTTCAACCAAAAAAAAGCAACGCTTTTCAAGATCCTTTCCTAAATATGACGGTTCCGCTATTTTACTATTCTCAACGGTGGATGGCTTTGGCTGTGAAGAACTGGAAATTTGATAAAGTTCCAAATTATTGAGTCTGGTGAATTATGGATAGCCCTCAGAAGTTTGAAATGGAATTATTTGGGTCGAAGTTGGTATGGAGTTGATTTTATATTGTGGGAAACCAGAATCACCAGATTCAGTGACAGAAGATTTATTTATTAGGATCGAAGTAACCGCCAGTAAATTCAGATAAGGGTTGATGATTGTCTAGGATTCACAGACTCAGAACACAGTATAGGGTCAGAGTCGGAGTCAGTTTGTTCGTAGCTGCAGTGATTTTAATTTTCTTGTTCTGTCAACAGATCGAGAATAGGTGAACCGATTCTCAATCAATCGCCTGGGATGCTGATTACGTTCATGCTTTGTGAACAGATAGAGAATACGTGAACGGATTCTCACTCAACCGCCTGGACGCTGATTAGGTTCATCCCAACTGCAGGTAGGTTTCTCTTGTCTTTTGGAGTTCAATATGCAGGGTAAATGTACAAATTCACTGCTAAGATAAGATGAGATTATAAAAAATTCGATGCTAAGATACCTAGTTCAATATTGGACTTCATTTTGTGTTTCTTGAATTAGGTAGGATTTATCTTTTTGTGTTTCTTGAATTAGGTAGGATTTACCATATTTATTTGACCTCTCTGCTCTCAAACCAAGCACCAATTATTTCCTTTTGGTTTTCCTCTCACATATGCAATCTTAGTGTCTCATGGACAACAATTGTTTGATTTTTCTTAAAATTATCATTTGGTCCAGAGGAATAAAAACTTCCATGGACTTAAATTACAGTTACATTTCCTCTCTCAAATCAAACCCCAATCACATTTCCTCTGAGCTCTAGAGTTACTCACAAATATTAGTGAAGTGGGTTTCTATTTCCTAAGTTTGGTAAATTTCTAACAATCCACTGCAGAATATTATACTGCGCATATTTGCAAAGAAGTGCTAGATACAACTGGGTATGGAATAAATTGTCAGTTTATCTTGAATAATCAAAGTATAAGTCAAACCTCTCCCCACACTGACTTTTATTTGATGCTTTTTTAAGTGTACCTTGAGGATTCAGTTATTATATCTAACATAAATATTTTTCTAATTTTAAATTTCTTTTCAAAACAAAAATAGTCAGAATATTTACCAGTTAATAAAATATTAAACATCGTGCTTGAAATTTTACAAATCATTCTTGAAATCAAATTGAACGGTTGCACAATCGATCCAGAAGTGTAACACCCCCAATTTGTGTGATGAATTTTTAAAAGTTAGACATTTGAACTTTAATCCTAAGGGGGTGGACCCCAAGGGATGAGTATGGTGTGAATGTAATTGCATATTTTATTTGAGGAAATAAATAAAATGATTGTGCATTTTGACCAAAAAGAAAATTTGAGATCACTTGCCAAATCCATGAGGATGGATAAGGCAACAAATCCCCAAAAATCTTTCAAAAATCCTTGAAAGAAATTAATTTAGATTTGAGGAGGAATCTAAATTTCCCCAATGAAGAGGAGTAGTTGGGAAGAGGTGAGAAAAAGCTGGAAAAAGCTGAGGAAAAGCTTAAAACAGCTTTAAAGAATCCCAAGATGGGAAGCCTAGGCTAAACAGGAAAGAAAGCATCCTGCTATTCTGGACGCAGAATTAGAAACATGCTTTGGGGAATTATGAGCTTAAATAAGCTGTTCCTAGACAGATCATAGGTTGATCTGTGCTAGAAGGTGATCTCTGCTCGGGGTTGAATCCTGGGAGATAAAGAGGATTCTAAGGTTGGGAGGTTGGTCATTTGCAGATTGTGGTATGTTCTGAAATTTTTGTTAGTCCATTTTTCAATGGTATGAATTGGCTACATATAAAAATTTTAATTAATGGTGTGATTGATGTTAGTACTACATTTAAGAGTGTCCATCTTAGGGTAATCACCCTCCAGATTCTGTTTAGTTGTACACCAGAAAATCTGTAGGGCAGAAACTCCAGAATCTCTAAACCGAGGGTGGTTTAAATCTGGAGTTACTTAAGCCCTACAGATGATTAAATATTGCTTATTCATGAGGCACAAATGTGATATTGTGTGCTTATGAGTATGCTAGAGAAATATTATAGCAGTACTAAAGTTACATGGTATAAATACAAACAGCTGGAAGTAAATACAATGAACTATGACATTCGAACTTATGCTAGAAAATGAGTAACTTCACTCTATAGAATTTTTATAATATTCATAAGTGTGTGTAGATTTACTTCAAAATATATCTTGAGTCTTTGAATAAATTATCATACACAAATATTCCATTTATATTTAAGGTCCTCTATTAAAACATACGGTTTAAGGCTGAATGTGCGAGTCCCCACGAAATTTGAATATTAACTTGCTTCATATTTATGTAAAAAAATGATGAAATCTTATGCTCAAATGTCGAGATGGAATAACTATATTATGTATTCGAAGTTATATGACACCTAGAAAGAAAATCAAATATGTTAGATTTTGAAGAGCGACATTGTCTATTCCCACTTCTATTCCCAAAGAAGCTCTAATCTATATAAAGGCTATACCACTCATAGCATGTACATTGCATATTATAATTTGAATATCTACTTTTAATTTTTGAACCTAGTATTACGGTCAAGTAAATCTATCATATAGATATAGAATGGTGACAATGGAACACTCATATAGATATATATACATCCAAAACCATTTATAAAGGTCGTGAGCTATAGTCCTAACAATATATGTACATTTACATTCTGTATGAACTATCAAAAGATGCGCGCTGCTGCCTAGGATTCGTGGCAACAATTATAAACAATGATAAACAAAGAACGTGGGAGAGTATATATAAACCAAACCTTGATGCTTTTAAATAAAAGGGTTAAATATAACTGAAGCCTCACGAATAGACAAATCATAAGATATAGCAAATTAAAAACATGAAGGCGCCGAGAGCTACATAGTAGTTCGTTCGATCTTAATTTCAACATATGAATGTATATAAGTCAAGCAAAGATAAAAAAAAAGAGTTAGGAGTGCGGATTATATATATATGTGAACCACGTATGGACAGAAAACAAAGAGATGTCGACCGAATTATTTAGGCTAACATGAAAAGGTATATAAATGATCCCTATCGACATCTGAAATTAAAACCTATAGTCCAACCTAAGTTAGTGCGATCGGATCTTTACCGCACAACTTAGCTCGTCGTAACCCTGTGTTGCCATAGGTATATATATATATATATATAAATAAAACATGAAGGATAGTAACTCAAGTCAACATCAATTCAGAGGAAATGTTAGCCGACAGGATCTACATATACATTGTATTGAGTTCTATCATGTTATGGAGCGATTTATTGTTATTTCGACAATACATGAAGGATATCAAATAAAAAAAATCTCGTCAAGCCAACGCAATTAAGGCCGCGGAATCTCCTCGTTAGGTTATATAGAAGTCAAACCACGAAACAACCATCCACAGTGCTGGTCGACAGCAGGGATTCGGCTGATTTCGGCTAGGCTGGACTGCACGCAACCTATGTAACAGAAAAAAATTCATATAAAGAAAGGCGTTGATGTAGTGTTCCAAAAAGGGGGACAACCGATATAACACAATCGGTGCCCTAACCTCGGATGAAACATTCATAATACTGCCAGTAGATAAAGAGGAAACCCAACGCCCAACTCGCTGAGGCCAACCAGAGGATTGAGAGTAGAGTTTACCCCCTCTGAACATGCTCTAACAGTGGCCACATCGATATGTATTAAACGCGGAGAGGGTAGCTTAATGAAAGCAAACGAACTGGACCGAGCGCAGAGATAATTCGAGCACGGCCAAGGAATACCGGCTAGAGCTCTGTCTCGAAGTAACCCGACTGCTACAGCCTCTCTGCGCACTCTACAATAGCAGAGTCGACACTGTAGAAAAAAAAAAACCAGAACCGTAGAAAGCGGCGGGAGAATTGTCACAAACAGTATAATGCACACAGATTCAAGAAACGTTAGATTTGAAGCTCTTCAGCAAGACAGAACCAGAAACCTCCCTGTATCATACTCACACCGAACTTTTAGAAAATGTAGACGCAGGGAGTCAAGTGAGACAAAATGTTTCGGTAAATAGCTTGATAACAAATACTATAGGCTAGTACGCACCCGAAACCCTAATCCCTCTGCCCAATAACCTCAGCAAATCCCGAGGGAGATTGAGCGGACGCAGTGTGTAAGTGGAATGGTACCAGGTGATACCAATCGGCGCCGGAAGGTTATGAAGTCGTAGGCACGATGGTAGTAAGTTCACCCTAAAAGCTAAGGACTCCCAAAACTGGAGCTCGGTGTTCTCAAAACCTGGACCCGTCAGAGCTGTGTACTCAAAAGCCACATGTCGAGTTTTAAGGAGCAGGGGACTACGGACGACGCCGCGGGCTATTCTCCTGCTCCAGTGTGAAGCGCTATCCCTGCAACCAAGAACAAGGAAATGTTAACAACATACGTTACACGCAAGCCGTCGACCAGAGGCGGCCCATACGCAACCCTAACCAGTACTATCCCTGTGTACTTACATATGGAAATCACGACGCGTTGTGCTGGCTCAGAGACAAAAGAATAGTATCATTCCGTCGTTCTGTAGCATAGTCCGGAGGTGATACGCCGACGAGCAGTTGGTTGAAATTCTTATCGGTGGTATACGCGCCGAACCGCGACCAGTTTGCTGAATAATGAAAAGTGAATCATAATACAACAATCCGGTTAGGGTTAGTCACGTGTTAACAAATAAATTCAATATTGAAAACAATAGAACCGCATGGCGGTCAATTCACGCGGGTCTGTCAAATTGACCACATGGGATGTATCGCAGGCCACCGCAATGAATTAACATAGCTCCCATGGTAGAAGGAAAGCGCGCGGTGGAAATATAACGATGTAGGTAATGAGTATTACCTACAGCCGCCAAAATAATTTTGCCAGAGTGGGTACCACTATGTATATACAAATAAATTATACACCTGCGTAAGATGCCATACAACACCATAAGGGAGTACTTCGATAACATGCAATATATGTAATGTCGCTTCCACTATATTATAATCGAGGCTTGGACATATATATGATATATGTATTAATATAGAGGCGAGATATAGATATATGTTATTTGAGTTAATATTGCCAAGGAAATATGTAGGCACGATAGGTTATAACAAAGGTTTGAACCTATCTATTTTTCATATAGCTATAAGTGTTATACATATGTTCCTTGGAGTAATAGTGCAATATACAAGGAGTATATGAGATAGATATATATATATGTATATATATATATGGTGGAAGACATATAGTTATTCAACAGTGTATGAAGATGGATATGCTAGAGGAGATTATATCAAATAGGAGTTAAAGTTTAGAATTCTGAAATCATTATTTCGATCACTAAATGGGAAGAGGAGTTAGAATTCTAAAGGCATTATAGAAAAAAAAAAAAAAATTCCTTAAACCGGAGGTGTTACAAATGGTATCGGAGCACTAGTTACAACAAATTGGGCTGTCGTTTTGTGCTCACTGCTTATTACATATTTTGTTTTTCTGAAATTTATAAACTTTGCTAATCTGTGTTGTAAGTGTGTACAGTTGAAATGGCTGAAGGTGAAGGGATTTATGTGGATCTGTGGGATGAGTTTGCTACTCCAGATCCCAATGCCCCAGTACTGGCTATGTTGCACAGGATGCAACGAGAGTTGGCTGAATTAAGAAGCCAAAATGACATGTTGTCATCAGCCAGTAAGGAGCAGGAAAAGCTCATCAGAGAGCTAACTTCCTGGAACAGCCAGGAAGGCGAAGGTTCTGGAAAAAGAAATATGGATGAGTCTGATGATGATGATGCTACTAGACAGCAACATAAACAGAAAAGAGAATTTCAGGGAGAATTTAGAAAGATCAAACCTCCTTCCTATGATGGGGAGAAGGAGGAGGATGCTGAAGCTTGGTTGCTGAACATGATCAAGTATTTCCAAGTTTATGAATATGAGAGCAATCTGAAGGCTAGATTAGCGGTGTACCAGCTACAAGGGAAAGCTACACTGTGGTGGGAAGAGACAAAAATGGTGCATGCCATTGATGAAAAGACAGTTACTTGGGAAGATTTCCAGGTTAAGTTCAAAAATCGCTACTTGAATGAGAGGTACTATGACGATAAAGCAAAAGAATTCCATGAACTTAGACTACGACAGCTCACTATTGATGAGTTTGTCACTAAGTTTACAAATTTACTGAGATATGTCCCTTATATTAGGGAAGAAAAACCAAAGGTGCAAAGATTTTTGAATTGCTTACCTACTGTGTACAAGGAGAAAATAGAGTTTGACAACCCAAAGACCATGGATGAAGTTGTTAGAAAAGCAAGACTATGCTATCAACAGTTTAAAGGTAAAGCTGAACAAGGGAAGAGCTGGTTGAGCAAAGGTGAGTTCAAAGGTAAAAAACCAAAACCAGCATATCTAAGAAATTTTGGTAGAGATCATCAGCGGAAAAAATTCAATAAACCAAGAGAAAGTCAAACTGCTCAGTCCCAAGTGGCGTCAAAACCAGTAGAAGGGAATAAAAAGGAAGGGACAGTCAGAATGAAGGAACCTTTGAAGTGTTGGGGCTGTGGAGAACCCCATATGATGAGGGACTGCCCCCATCGAAATATACACATGATCAGCAGAGAGCGAGAGGCAACAACAGTCAATGACATAGCCAGAAACATACCAACTATCAGTGCAGCCTTGGAAAATCGGCAAGCAGAACATCAAGCCACCATGGTAGAAATGGAGGGTAAGATTTCTGACTTACCTGTTACTGTTTTGATTGATCCAGGTGCTTCCTTAAGTTACATTAGTCCTGGAATTGTAGAAAAATGTAAAATTAAACCTGAAAAATTTCAGCAGTCATGGTTGGTACAGCTGGCCACTGGAACTAAGAGAAAAGTCACACATAAATTGCCCAAAACAGCAATACAACTAAATGGCTTTACAACAGAAGTGAATTTGAACATATTGCCATTAGGATCCTATGATCTACTGATAGGAATGGATTGGCTAGAAAAGAAGAAAGCCCTGATGAACTGCTGGGATAAAACTCTACATTGTGTGGATGAAGAAGGGAAACCTTTTACACTAAGAGGGAAACAAAAACCCATTTCAGTCAGACAAATATCAGCCTTACAATTGAAAAGAACAGCTAGAAAAGGATACCAAGTCTACACAGTGCATATAGAAGAAATAGAACAGAAAACTGAGGAAGAGTTACTGGATGCTATACCAGTCATCAGAGAATTTAAGGAAGTCTTTCCCAAGGAAATCCCTCATCTCCCCCCCAAAAGAGAGATTGACTTTTCTATAGATCTGGTGCCGGGAGCCACACCTGTTTCCCGAGCCCCCTATCGGATGAGTCCACCAGAACTGATAGAGCTGAAGATGCAACTGCAAGAATTATTGGATAAAGGTTACATTAGACCAAGTGTGTCTCCATGGGGAGCCCCTGTTTTATTTGTTAAAAAGAAGGATGGGACTTTTAGGATGTGCATTGATTATCGTCAACTGAACAAATTGACCATTAAGAATAGATATCCACTTCCTAGAATTGATGATCTTTTTGATCAAGTGAGAGGAGCCTCAGTCTTTTCCAAGATAGACGTAAGGACTGGTTATCACCAGCTCAGAATTAAAGAAGAAGACATCAGCAAAACAACATTTTGAACCAGGTATGGGCATTACGAATTTGTAGTCCTACCTTTTGGTTTGAAAAATGCCCCTGCCACCTTTATGTGTCTGATGAACAGTGTGTTGAATAAGTATTTGGACAAATTTGTTCTTGTGTTCATAGATGATATCTTAGTCTATTCTAAAAATGAAGATGAACATAAGGAACATCTGAGAATAGTGTTGCAGACTTTAAAAGAAAACTAGCTATATGCCAAGTTCAGCAAATGTGAATTTTATAGAGATAAAATTCAATATCTGGGTCATATAATTTCTGAAAGAGGGTTGGCAGTTGACCCTGAAAAGATAAAAGCCATTAAAGAATGGCCAGTTCCCACTGATGTCTCAGCAGTAAGATCATTTATGGGAATTGCAGGCTATTATCGCAGATTTTTGGAGAGATTTTCTGCTATAGCAAATCCCATAACCTCATTACAAAGGAAGGGTGTTAAGTTCGTGTGGACTGAGAAATGTCAAAACAGTTTCGAACAATTGAAACAGAAACTTATTTCAGCTCCTATATTAAAAATTGCTGATCCTGATAAAGAGTTTGTTGTATGTATAGATGCTTGCAGAGAAGGGCTGGGAGGAGTCCTGTTACAGGAAAATTCAGTCATTGCCTATGAATCTAGGAAACTGAAAGTACATGAACAAAATTATAATGCATATGATTTGGAACTTGCAGCTGTTATCCATGCTTTAAAAATGTGGAGACACTATCTGTTGGGGAAGAAGTTCACATTGATGACTGATCATATTAGCCTCAAATATTTTTTCTCCCAAACTGATCTAAATGCAAGACAAGCCAGATGGCTGTCCTTTTTAAGTGAATTTGATATGGACATCAAGCATATCAAGGGGAAAGAAAATAAAGTTGTTGATGCATTAAGTAGAAATGCTTGTCAACATGTAAACAACATTGGGAGTAGTGGACAGATTGAGATAGAAGAGTTGTTGAGAGAAGCAGCCAGCCAAGACCCAAATTATGAAGCACTCTTGGTGAAACTACAGACAAAGGATAAAACTGATTTCACTAAAAACCAACAAGGGCTGCTCTATTATAAAAACAGGTTGTATGTTCCTAATGTAGAGTCATTAAAAAGGGAAATTTTGGATGAATATCACAAACAACCCTATGCAGGACATCCCGGATACCAAAAGATGTTAACAGCCTTGAAGAAGAAGCTGTTCTAGCCAGGAATGAAGAGAGATGTGGCAGAGTATCTAAGTAGGTGTATGGAATGTCAACTGGTCAAAGTTGAGCATCAACACCCAGCAGGGCTTCTAAATCGCCTGCCAATTGCAGAATGGAAATGGGACACCGTTTCCATGGATTTTATAACTGGATTACCCAAAAACAAATATCAGCATGATTCTGTAATGGTGGTAGTAGACACTCTCACCAAAGCTACCCACTTTATACCAGTGAAATCTACTTTCGGAACAGCTCAAGTAGCAAATGTTTTCCTGAAGGAGATAGTAAGGCTTCATGGAGTGCCCAAGGTGATTGTCTCAGATCGGGATGCCAAGTTCAGAGCAGCATTCTGGAAAGGATTGTTTGCAGGAATGGGTACTAAGCTGAATTTTAGTACTGCCTATCACCCGCAAACTGATGGGCAAACAGAAAGGACAAATCAAATTTTAGAGGATATGCTGAGAATGTATGTGATGGATAGGCCATCAAAATGGGAAGAGTATCTTCATTTAGCTGAGTTTGCCTATAATAATAGTTACCAATCCTCTATTAAGATGAGTCCATTTGAGGCACTCTATGGGAGAAAGTGCCGTACTCCCTTGAGCTGGAGTCAACCAGAGGATAAACTGGTGTTGGGACTAGATGCACTACAAGAGATGGAAAGAATTATCAAACAGATACAAAGAAATATCAAGATAGCACAAGATCGCCAGAAAAGCTATGCTGATAAGAAAAGAGTGCACCGAGAATTCAAAGTGGGGGATCATGTGTATTTACGCATCAAACCCAAAAAGAGCACACTTTATGCTGGAAGTTGTGCAAACCTTGCACCTAGATATTGTGGGCCTTTTGAAATTCTAGAAAGGGTGGGACCAGTGGCTTACAAGCTGGCCTTACCACCCCATGTTAGAGTCCATAATGTGTTTCATGTTTCATTATTAAAAGGATATGTGCATGATGATTCTCACATAGTTGATTGGAATGTTGTACAGGTGGAACCAGAAAGGGAGTTTCTGCCAGAACCGCTTCAAATATTGGAGCGGGAAGAAATTGAATTGAGAAACAGAACAGTGGCCAGAGTAAAAGTGCAGTGGAAGCACTTTACTGCTGAAGAAGCTACCTGGGAAAGGGAAGCTGAAATTATGGAGAAATATCCATTTTTGTTTAAGTGAACTCTAGTAGTTGAGTAATAACACCGAGGACGGTGTTTATTTTCAGAGGGGGAATATGTAACACCCCCAATTTGTGTGTTGAATTTTTAAAGTTAGACATTTGAACTTAAATCCTAAGGGGTGGACCCCAAGGGATAAGTGTGGTGTGAATGTAATTGCATATTTTATTTGAGGAAATAAATAAAATGATTGTGCATTTTGACCAAGATGAGAATTAGAGATCACTTGCCAAATCCATGAGGATGGATAAGGCAACAAATCCCCAAAAAATCTTTCAAAAATCCTTGAAAGAAATTAATTTAGATTTGAGGAGGAATCTAAATTTCCCCAATGAAGAGGAGTAGTTGGGAAGAGGTGAGAAAAAGCTGGAAAAGCTGAGGAAAAGCTTAAAACAGCTTTAAAGAATCCCAAAAATGGGAAGCCTAGGCTAAACAGGAAAGAAAGCATCCTGCTACTCTGGACGCAGAATTAGAAACATGCTTTGGGGAACTATGAGCTTAAATAAGTTGCTCCTAGACAGATCAGGGGTTGATCTGTGCTAGGAGGTGATCTCTGCTCGGGGGTGAATTCTGGGAGATAAAGAGGATTCTAAGGTTGGGAGGTTGGTCATTTGCAGACTGTGGTATGTTCTGAAATTTTTGTTATTCTATTTTCTGATGGTATGAATTGGCTACATATAGAAAAATTAATTAAATGGTGTGATTGATGTTAGTACTACATTTAACAGTGTCCATGTTAGGGTAATCACCCTCCAGATTCTGTTTAGTTGTAGACTAGAAAATCCATAGAGTAGAAACTCCAGAATCTCTAAACCAAGGTCGGTTTAAATCTGAAGTTACTTAACCTCTACAGATGATTAATTATTGTTTGTTCTTGGGAGGCACAAATGTGATATTGCGTGCTTATGAGTATGCTAGAGAAATATTATAGTAGTACTAAAGTTATATGGTATAAATACAAACAGCTGGAAGTAAATACAATGAACTATGACATTCGAACTTATGCTAGAAGATGAGTAACTTCACTCTATAGAATTTTTATAATACTCATAAGTGTGTGTAGATTTCACTTCAAAATCTATCTTGAGTCTTTGAATAAATTATCATACACAAAGATTCCATTTATATTTAAGGTCCTCTAGTAAAACATACGGTTTAAAGCTGAATGTACTGAGTCCCCACAGAAATTTGAATATTAACTTGCTTCATATTTATGTAAAATGATGAAATCTTATGCTCAAATGTCATATGGAATAACTGTATTAGCAGATCTGAAGTTATATGACACCCTAGAAGAAAATAAAATATGTTAGATTTTGAAGAGCGACATTGTCTATTCCCAAAAGAAGCTCTAATCTATATAAAGGCTATACCACTCATAGCATGTACATTGCATATTATAGTTTGAATATCTACTTTTAATTTTTGAACCTAGTATTACAGTCAAGAAGTAAATCTATCATATAGATATAGGACGCGATGACAATGGAACACTCATATAGATATATATACATCCAAAACCATTTATAAAGGCCGTGAGCTATAGTCCTAACAATATATGTACATTTACATTCTGTATGAACTATCAAAAGATGCGCGCTGCTGCCTAGGATTCGTGGCAACAATTATAAACAATGATAAACAAAGAACGTGGGAGAGTATATATAAACAAAACCTTGATGCTTTTAAATAAAAGGGTGAAATATAACTGAAGCCTCACGAATAGACAAATCATAAGATATAGCAAATTAAAAACATGAAGGCGCCGAGAGCTACATAGTAGTTCGTTCGATCTTAATTTCAACATATGAATGTATATAAGTCAAGCAAAGATAAAAAAAAAAGAGTTAGGAGTGCGGATTATATATATATGTGAACCACGTATGGACAGAAAATAAAGAGATGTCGACCGAATCATTTAGGCTAACATGAAAAGGTATATAAATGATCCCTATCGCCATCTGAAATAAAAACCTATAGTCCAACCTAAGTTAGTGCGATCGGATCTTTACCGCGCAACCCAGCTCATCGTAACCCTGCGTTGCCATAGGCATATATATATATATAAAAATAAAACAGGAAGGATAGTAACTCAAGTCAACATCAGTTCAGAGAAAATGTTAGCCGACAGGATCTACATATACATTGTATTGAGTTCTATCATGTTATGGAGCGATTTATTGTTATTTCGACAATACATGAAGGATATCAAATAAAAAAATTCTCGTCAAGCCAACGCAATTAAGGCCGCGGCATCTCCTCGTTAGGTTATATAGAAGTCAAACCACGAAACAACCATCCACAGTGCTGGTCGATAGCAGGGATTCGGCTGATTTCGGCTAGGCTGGACTGCACGCAACCTATGTAATAGAAAAAAATTCATATAAAGAAAGGCGTTGATGTAGTGTTCCAAAAAGGGGGACGACCGATATAACACAATCGGTGCCCTAACCTCGGATGACACATTCATAATACTGCCAGTAGATAAAGAGGAAACCCAACGCCCAACTTGCTGAGGCAAAACAGAGGATTGAGAGTAGAGTTTACCCCCTCTGAAGACGCTCTAACAGTGGCCACATCGATATGTATTAAACGCGGAGAGGGTAGCTTAATGAAAGCAAACGAACTGGACCGAGCGCAGAGATAATTCGAGCACGGCCAAGGACTACCGGCTAGAGCTCTGTCTCGAAGTAACCCGACTGCTACAGCCTCTCTGCGCGCTCTACAATAGCAGAGTCGACACTGTAGAAAAAAAAAAAAAAACCAGAACCGTAGAAAGAAAAGGGGAGAATTGTCACAAACAGTATAATGCGCACATATTCAAGAAACGTTAGATTTGAAGCTCTTCAGCAAGACAGAACCAGAAACCTCCCTGTATCATACTCACACCGAACTTTTAGAAAATGTAGACGCAGGGAGTCAAGTGAGACAAAATGTTTCGGTGAATAGCTTGATAACAGAGACTATAGGCTAGTACGCACCTGAAACCCTAATCCCTCTGCCCAATAACCTCAGCAAATCCCGAGGGAGATTGAGGGGACGCAGTGTGTAAGTGGAATGGTACCAGGTGATACCAATCGGCGCCGGAAGGTTATGAAGTCGTAGGAACGATGGTAGTAAGTTCACCCTAAAAGCTAAGGACTGCCAAAATTGGAGCTCGGTGTTCTCAGAACCTGGACCCGTCAGAGCTGTGTACTCAAAAGCCACATGTCGAGTTTTAAGGAGCAGGGGACTACGGACGACGCCGCGGGCTATTCTCTCGCTCCAGTGTGAAGCGCTATCCCTGCAACCAAGAACAAGGAAATGTTAACAACATACGTTACACGCAAGCCGTCGACCAGAGGCGGCCCATACGCAACCCTAACCAGTACTATCCCTGTGTACTTACATATGGAAATCACGACGCGTTGTGCTGGCTCAGAGACAAAAGAATAGTATCATTCCATCGTTCTGTAGCATAGTCCGGAGGTGATACGCCGACGAGGAGTTGGTTGAAATTCTTATCGGTGGTATACGTGCCGAACCGCGACCAGTCTGCTGAATAATGAAAAGTGAATCATAATACAACAATCCGGTTAGGGTTAGTCACGTGTTAACAAATAAATTCAATATTGAAAACAATAGAACCGCATGGCGGTCAATTCACACGGGTCTGTCAAATTGACCACATGGGATGTATCGCAGGCCACCGCAATGAATTAACATAGCTCCCCTAGTAGAAGGAAAGCGCGCCGTGGAAATATAACGATGTAGGTAATGAGTATTACCTACGGCCGCCAAAAGAATTTCGCGAGAGTGGGTACCACTATGTATATACAAATAAATTATACACCTGCATAAGATGCCATACAACACAATAAGGGAGTACTTCGATAACATGCAATATATGTAATGTCGCTTCCACTGTATTATAATCGAGGCTTGGACATATATATGATATATGTACTAATATAGAGTTGAGATATAGATATATGTTATTTGAGTTAATATTGCCAAGGAAATATGTAGGCACGATAGGTTATAACAAAGGTTTGAACCTATCTATTTTACATATAGCTATAAGTGTTATACCTATGTTCCTTGGAGTAATAGTGCAATATACAAGGAGTATATGAGATAGATATATATATATATATATATGTATATATATATATATATGGTGGAAGACATATAGTTATTCAACATTGTATGAAGATGGATATGCTAGAGGAGATTATATCAAATAGGAGGTAAAGTTTAGAATTCTGAAAGCATTGTTTCGATCACTAAATGGGAAGAAGAGTTAGAATTCTGAAGGCATTATAGAAAAAAAAAAAAATTCCTTAAACTGGAGGTGTTACAAGAAGAAATTGGAGAATTTGATTCATTTTAATTATTGATCTGTTTTTCCAACCATCTATTAGCAACAACGTCAAACGAGAACAAGAATAGGGTATTCAGCTAACGAAATTGGAGAATTGGATTCATTTTATTTATTAATTTGATTTTCCAGCCATCCATTAAAAGCTACCTCAAACTATAACAAGAAGGAATAGGGTATTCAGTTCGATTCATAGATGTAGTGTTTATCCCTCCCTCAGCTCTGTTTTCTAGGGAAACCTAATCCATTCATTTCAGTTTTTCTTTTGTTAATTTGTTTAAGTTTGTAACTAGTTGGTATTATTAGAGTAGCTTTAGCTGATTTCTAATTTTATTGATTTTATCAATATTTTATTTCGTTCAGATCATTTAATTTATTTATTGAATTAGTTTATTTGTCTGAAAATTTGTGGTTTTATTTAATATGGTTTTTTACATTTTTTATTTCTTTTAAAGTTAAAAATATTAGTTAACTAAATTTAATTTTTCTAAAAACTTAATTTAAATTATTGGATTTTTAAAAATAATTTTCAATTTTATTTTTATATATATATTTTTTATATAAATATATTTTTCGTTTAAATCTTATAACTTATGTTCAATTTTGTTTTTACATTATTAATGTGGTTAAGTTCAATCTATATTCATACATTTAATTTGTTTTAAATCATTCTTATTATATTTAAACTTTTATTAATAGTGTTTAATTTAATGAGGTTAGGTTAGGTTAGGCTATGCTCGACTAGGTTAGATCATGGTGGATTAGGTTAGGCTAGGTTAGGCTAGGCTAGGCTAGGCTAGGCTAGGCTCGACTAGGTTAGATTTTATTGGGTAGGCTAGGCTAGGGTCGGCTCAGCTAGGGTGAGCTAGGATATGCTAGGCTAGGTTAGGCTAGGCTAGGCTAGGTTAGGATAGGCTACGCTAGGCTAGGTTAGAGTAGGGTAGGTCAAGCCATGATAGGTTAAGGTAGGGTAGGGTAGGGTAGGGTAGGGTAGGGTAGGTAAGGCTAGGTTAGGTTAGGCTAGGCTAGGCTAGGCTACTCTAGGCTAGATTAGGCTAGGCTAGGTTAGGTAAGGCTTGGCTAGGCTATTTTTCGATAGGGTAGACTATGTTAGGATAGGGTAGGCTAGGTTAGGTTAGGTTAGGCGACTTAAGGATAAGCTAGGTTAGGCTAAGCTAAGCTAGGCTATGCTAGGTTAGGCTAGGATAGGTTAGGCTAGGCTAGATTAGGCTAGGTTAGGTTAGGCTAGGCTAGGTTAGGCTAGGCTAGAGTAGGCTAGGTTTGGTTAGGTTAGGCTATGCTCTGCTAGGCTATGCTAGGTTAGAGTAGGATATGTTAGACTAGGCTCGCATAAAGTATGTTATAGTAGGATATGCTAGGCTAGGATAGGCTAGAGTAGGCTAGGCTCAGCTATAGTAGGCTAGGTTAGGCTAGGGTAGACTAGGCTATGTTAAGCTACGCTACGTTAGGTTAGGTTAGGCTAGGAAAGTCTAGGATAGTATAGCATGGGCAAGGCTATGTTAGGTTAGTCTAGGTTAGGTTAGTGAAGGTTAGGCTAGCCTAGCATCTAATAGGCTAGGCTAGGCTTGACTAGCTCAGGCTAGGCTAGATTAGAGTAGGCTAGGTTAGGCTAGACTAGGTTAGTTTACGTTAGGTTAGATTAGGCTAGACTAGGCTAGTTTACACTAGACGAGGCTAGTTTAGGCTGGATTAGGTTATATTAGGCTAGGCTAGGTTAGATTGGGCTAGGGCAGGCTAGGGTAGGCAAGTGTAGGATAGGGTAGGCTACTGTAGGATAGGGTAGGCTAGTGTAGGATAGGGTATGCTAGGGTAGGCTAGGTTAGGCTAGGTTAGATTAGGGCGTGCTAGGCTAGGCTAAGTTAGGCCAGGTGAGGTTAGGCAAGGTTAGGCTATGCTAGGCTACGCGAGAGTATTCGAAGCTAGGTTAGGTTAGGCTAGGGTAGGCTAGAATATTACCCCCTAGGCTAGTGTAGGTTAGGTTAGGCAGGGCTAGGCTAGCCTAGGTTAGGCTAAGCTAGGCTAGGCTAGGCTAGGTTAGGCTAGGCTAGGCTAGGTTAGGCTAGGTTACGTTAGGCTAGCTTAGGCTTGTCTAGGCTAGGTTAGGCTATACTAGGTAAGGCTAGACTAGGTTAGGTAAGGCTAGGTTTCGCTAGGTTCGATAAGGCTAGGTTAGGCTAGACTAGGTTAGGCGAGGCTAGGCTCAATAAGGATAGGTTCGATAAGGCTAGGTTAGGCTAGGTTAGGTTAAGAGAGGCTAGGTTCGATAAGGCTAGGTTAGGCTAGACTAGGTTAGGTGCGGCTAGGTTAGGTTAGCCTAGGTCACACTAGGTTAGGGTAGGGTAGGATAGGTTAGGATAGGCTAGAATGGGCTATGTTAGGCTAGAGTAGGTTAGGTTAGAGTAGGTTAGGTTAGGCTACGCTATGTAAGGCTAGGCTAGGCTAGGTTAGGTTAGGCTAGGCTAGGCAAGCCTACGTTAAGATAGGGTAGTATACGTTACGATAGGTTAGGCTAGGTTAGGCTACGTTAGGCTAGGATAGGCTAGGCTGGATTGGGCTTGGTTACATTAGGATAAGTTAGGCTAGGATAGGTTAGGCTAGGCTAAGGTATTATATACTAGTTTAAGTTAGTGTTGGTAGGTGGTGTTAGGATAAGCTAGGTTAGGCAGAGCTAGGCTAGGATAGGCTCTACTAAGCTAGGATAGGCTCTACCTAGCCTAACCTAACCATCCCTAACCTAAAATAACCTAACGTAACCAAGCCTAACCAAAATAACCTAACCTAACCAAGCCTAACCTAACCTAACCAAGCCCAACCTAACCAAGCCTATCCTAACCTAACCTAGCCTACTCTACCTAGCCTAATCTAGCTTAACCTAGCCTACTCTAACCTAGACTAACATATCCTACTCTAACCTAGCCTACTCTAACCTAGACTAACATATCCTACCTTAACCTAGCCTACTCTAACTTAGCATAACTTAGCCCACTCTAACTTAGCGTAACCTATCATATTCTAACTTAGCATAACCTCTCCTATTCTGACTTAGTATAACCTATCCTATTCTAACATATCCAAATCTAGCTTAACCTAGCCTACTCTAACCTAGCCTACTCTAACCTAGCCTAATCTAGCCTGGCCTAGCCCAGCCTAGCATAGCTTAGCTGAACCTAGCCTATTCTACCTAGCCTATCAAGCTTAACCTAGCCTACTCTACCTAGCATAATCTAGCTTATCCTAGCCTAACCCAACCTAGGAAAACCTATCCTATCATAGCCAGCCTAACCTAACCAATCTAGCCTAGCCATCCTAGCCTAACCAACCTAGCCTAGCCTGGCCTAGCCTAGCTGAGCACAACCAAGCCTAGCCTAACCAAGCCTAACCTAGCCTAACCTAGCCGAGCATACCAAACCTAGCCTCAACTAACCTAACCTAACCTACCCAAGCCTACCTTACCCTACCCTAGCATACCCTAACCTAACCTAGCCTAGCCTGACCTAACCTAGCCTATCCTAGCATAGCCTACCCTAGCCTATCCTACCCTACCCTTCCATAACCTAGCCTAGCCTACCCTAGCCTAGCCTAGCCTACCCTAACCTAACCTACCATAGCCTAACCTAACCTACCCTAGCCTGGCCTAACATAACCTAACCTACCCTAGCCTAACCTAACCTAACCTAACCTACCCTAGCCTAGCCCAGCCTAGCCCAACCCAGCCTAGCCAAGCCTAGCCCAGCCTAGCCTGACCTAGCCGAACCTAGCCTAACCTAACCTAGCCTACCATAGTCTAACCTAGCCTAGCCTAGCCTACCCTAACCTAACCTAACCTAACCTACCCTAACGTAGCCTAACCTAACTTAACAAAGACTACCCTAGCCTAGCCTAGCCTACCCTACCCTACCCTAGCGTACCCTATCCTAAACTAGCCTAGCCTGACTTAGCCTTGCCTAACCTAGCCTAGCCTAGCCTAGCCTAGACTAGCCTGACCTAACCTAACCTAACCTAACCTAACCTATCCTAGCCTAGCCTAGCCTAACCTAGCCTATCCTAACCTAACCAAGCATAACCAAGCCTATCCGAACTAAGCCTAACTTAGCATAACCTAGCTTAACCTAGCTTAACCTAGCCTAGTCTAACCTAGTCTAACCTAGCCTAATCTATCTTAACCTAATATACCTAGCATAATCTAGCTTAACCTAGCCTACTCTAACCTAGCCTAGCATACCCAAACCTAGCCTAAACTAACCTAACCTAGCCTAAAATAACCTAACTTAACCTAACCTAACCTACCCAAGACTACCCTAACCTAACCTAGCCTACCCTAGCCTACCCTAGCCTAGCTTGACCTAGCCTACCCTAACCTAGCCTAGTCTTACCTAACCTGGCCTACCCTAACTTAACCTAACCTAACCTAACCAAGCCTACCCTACCCTAACCTACCCTAACCTACCTTAGCCTACCCTACACTACCCTACCCTAAACTAGTCTAGCCTAACCTAGCCTAACCTAACCAAACCTAGCCTAACCTAACCAAACCTAACCTAACCTAACCAAACCTAGCCTAGCCTAACCTAACCTCACCTAACCTAGCCTAACCTAACCTAGCCTAGCCTAGCCTAATCTATCTTAACCTAATCTACCTAGCATAATCTAGCTTAACCTAGCCTACTCTAACCTAGCCTAGCATACCCAAACCTAGCCTAAACTAACCTAACTTAACCTAACCTAACCTACCCAAGCCTACTCTAACCTAACCTAGCCTACCCTACCCTACCCTACCCTACCCTAGCCTACCCTAGCCTAGCCTGACCTACCCTACCCTAACCTAGCCTAGTCTTACCTAACCTGGCCTACCCTAACTTAACCTAACCTAACCTAACCAAGCCTACCCTACCCTAACCTACCCTAACCTACCCTAACCTACCCTACACTACCCTACCCTAAACTAGTCTAGCCTAACCTAGCCTAACCGAACCAAACCTAGCCTAACCTAACCAAACCTAACCTAACCTAACCAAACCTAACCTAACCTAGCCTAGCCTAACCTAGCCTAGCCTAGCCTAGCCTATCCTAGCCTAGCCTATCCTATCCTATCCTATCCTAACCTAACCTAACCTAACCTAACGTAACCTAACGTAACCTAACCTAACCCTAGCCTAGCCTGACCTAGCCGAACCTAGCCTAACCTACCCTAGCCTAGCCTTACCTACCCTAGCCTAGCCTTGCCTACCCTAACCTAGCCTACCCTAACTTAACCTAACCTAACCTAACCAAGCCTACCCTATCCTACCCTAAAATAGCCTAGACTAAGCTAACCTAGCCTAACCTAACCTAGCCTAGCCTAGCCTAGCCTAGCCTAACCTAACCTAACCTAACCTAACCTAGCCTAACCTAGCCTAGCCTAGCCGAACCTAGCCGAACCTAGCCGAACCATGCCGAACCATGCCGAACCAAGCTTAACATAACTAAGCCTAACTTAGCTTAACCTAGCCCAACCTAGCTCAACCTAGCCTCCTCTAACCTACTCTAACCTAGCCTAATTTAGCTTAACCTAGCATACTCTACCTAGCTTAACCTAGCCTAGCCTAACCTAGCCTAACCTAGCATAATCTAGCCTAACCTAACCTAACCTAACCTAACCTAACCTAACCTAGCCTAGTCTAACCCTAGCCTAGCCTAACCCTAGCCTAACCTACCCTAGCCTAACCTACCCTAGCCTAACCTAGCCTAATCTAGCCTAGCCTAACGTAACCTAACCTAACCTAGCCTACCCTAGCCTAACCTAACCTAACTTAACCTAACCTAACCCCAACCTAGCCTGACCTAACCTAGCCTAATGTAGACTAACCTAACCTAGCCTACCCTAGCCAAACCTATCCTAACCTACCCTAGCCTACCCTAACCTAACCTAACCTAACCTAACCTAACCTAACCTAACCTAACCTAACCTAACCTAACCAAGCCTACCCTACCGTAGCTTATCCTACCGTACCTAGCCTAAACTAGCGTGGCCTAACCTAGCCTAGCCTAACCTAACCTAGCCTAACCTAGCCTAACCTCACCTAACCTAACCTCACCTAACCTAACCTAACCTAACCAACCCTAACCAACCCTAACCAACCCTAACCAAGCTTAACCTAACCAAGCCTAACTTAGTATAACCTAGCCTAACCTAGCTTAAGCTAACCTACTCTAACCTAGCCTAATTTAGCTTAACCTAGAGTATTCTACCTAGCATAATCTAGCTTAACCTAGCCTACTATAACCTAGCCCAACATATCCTATTCTAACTTAACCTACTATAACTTTGCATAACCTATCCTATTCTAACTGAGCATAACCTATACTATTCTAGCCTACTCTAAACTAGCATAACCTATCCTATTCTATCCTATTCTAGCCTAGCCTAATCTAGTTTAACCTAGCCTAGTCTAGCCTAGCCTAGCCTAGCCTAGCCTAATCGAGCCTAATCTAGCATAATCTAGCCTACTCTACGTAGCCTAATCTAGTTTAACCTACTGTGCTCTAACCTAGCCTAACATATCATACTCTAGCCTAGCCTACTCTAACTTAGCATAACCTATCCTATTCTAACGTAGCATAACCTATCCTATTCTAACGTAGCATAACCTAGCATAACCTATCATATTCTACCCTAGCCTAATCTAGCTTAACCTAGCCCAATCTATCCTTCTCTAGCCTAGCCTACTCTAACCTAGCATAACCTACCCTACTCTAGCCTAGCCTACTCTAACCTAGCATAACCTATCCCACTCTAGCCTAGCCTACTCTAACCGAGCGTACCCTAGGTTACTCTAACCTAGCCTACCTTAGCCCACTCTAGCCTAGCCTACCCTAGCCCACCCTCACCTAGTCTACTCTAGCCTAACATAGCCTACTTTGGAGTAGCCTAACTTTTTTCCGTCGGTACCTTAGTTTATTCTATCCTTTTCTAGCCTAGAATAATTTAGTCTATCCCAACCCACTGTAGCTTAGTTTAGCCTAGCCTAATGAAATTTTTAATAAAATATATATTCAAAAACAATCTTATGAAATAATTAGAGTACAATTTAATTTTATTATATATATTTAAATATAAAAACATTAGCAATTTATATTATATAAATTCAAACATTTTTTTCTTTGCACATTATGTTATTTTAATTAAAAAATACAGTAAACTATATTTTAACATTAATAAAATATAGTGCAAAACTTAAATAACATATTAAATATTTAAATTTGAAAACCATTTTAAAAATAAGTTAAACTAAAGAATATTAATCTAGAAAACATTAAAAAACAAAACAAATTAAATGTTATTAATAAAAGTTTAAATATAACAAAAATTATTTAAAATAAAATAAATTTAGGAAAACATAATTTAAAATGCATTAAATCTTACCAAAAAAATCTAAAAACAAAATGTAACCTAAGTTATAAGATGTAAATGAAAATTTTATTTTTAAATGAAAAACATAATTGAAAATAATTTTGAGAAATCCAATAATCTAAACTAAAATCATTAGAAAAATACTTCTTTTTATTTTATTTTGAGAGAAAGATTAAATCAACTAATTTAAATTAAAACAAGAACTTTGATAAAATACCTCAATAAATGAATAATTGAAATTATTTAAACTAAATGGAATACTGATTGAATTTATAAAAGTACAGTAATAAATTAAATTAATCCAATTAAAGAAATCAGCAAAAACTACTCTCATAAATTTAACTCATTACAGGGTAAATAAATGAATACAACTAAATCTGAAATGAACGGATTAGGTTTCCCATCCAGAGTGCTTTAACATAAAATACCCATCAGGTTAACTCAAAATGTCCTATTCTTGTTGTCGTTTGAAGTTCTATTTATTAGAGGGCTCGCAAAAAATAATTGATAAATGAAATCCTACGAATTCTCCAATTTTTGTACTTTCTTTTCGGATTCCAGCGAGCCAATTAGGTATGGTGCAACCATTCAATTTGTTTTATCGATGAAGATACTTAACGATTTTAGAGATTCATTTGTAAAATTTTTAAGATCAATCTTTACTATTTTATTAATTTATAAATATTCTAAAATTAAACGAAGATATTTGAGATTGATTTGTAAAATTCTTAAGAACAATGTTTACTATTTTATTAATTTATAAATGTTTTAAATATTTTTATTTGGAAAGAAATTAAACGAAAATTAAAGTTAGATATAATTTATGGAATGGAAATCTTCAAGGCACACATTAAAAAACATAAAAGAAAAGTCAGTATGCCTAGAGATTTCATTTATAATTAGATATTTGATAGATCCAGAACAAAGAAATATCTAATTTTTAGATGTGGAAAATTATTCATTAGGGTGAATAATTTTCATTAGGGTGAATAATTTTGATATGCAACATAAAACAGTTAAACCAATAGCATGAGAGAAATCAAACAATTTCTCTGCTTGAGATTTGACAGATAAGGAGATTACATCAGCTGAAATTAAGAAGAAACTATGGCATTAGAAAATTAGAAAGAAATTAGAATTTTAACCTAAAAGAATCGATAGCTTAAGATAATTTGAACAGAAATGGAAAGACTGCGGTGGTTTCATATCCCTAGACATGAAACATTATAGCATTAATTTATTCTTAGCACAGAGAATCAATGTAATGGGTGCTTTTAGAAACAAGGTATTAAAAACAATAGTTTATTTATAGGACAATGAACTAATGAGTTCTACTACAAGGACAATACTAATCCACAAATTATAATTATAGAATCACTGGAACAGTACTAATCCACAAATTATAATTATAGAATCACTGGAAAATGAAATAGAAGCCTATCTATAGCTCGTTGAAATGAGTTTACTTAAAACTAGTTTAACTCAAGAAAAGAGACAGAAACTTACCTGTAGTCCACCGTAGAACTAGGTGTTTCTAGCTTATTGTTTACAGCGAACAGCGAAAGATCATATGTCCAACTTCTTTAATTATATGCCAACAGCCAAAGATAGTATGTCCAGCAGAACTAGGTCTTTTTAGCCTCCTCTTTACAGCCAACAATCTCATGTCCAACATCTTTAATTGTATGCTTTATCTGCTAAGAAAACAATTCAAATCAAAAGGCATAACACTAAAGAAAACTAAATGAGGAGAACATTAAAAGATTGACTAGGCCAAATATTTAGCATCTTTAATTGTATGCTTTATCTGCTCAGAAAACAATTCAAATCAAAAGGCATAGCACTAAAGCAAATCTAAATGAGGAGAACATTAAAAGACTCACTCGACCAAATATTTAGATAAGTAACGTCTGCAACTTGTTTTTAGATGGATGAGGGTTCACACCGTTAACCACATATTGCTAGATTGAACTGTTGATTTTTGGACGGCGACAGAGTGAAATAATCAAAGATACTTTGTAATTAAGAATTTCTTGCATGACAACAGTGGGTAATGCCACTCTTTCTTCTTAAAAAAGATTGCAGGAAATGCTTCCAGTCTAGAAAAGAAACTACAGGGGAGTTTCCCCGTGTCTATGGTTCGAAACCCAAAGAACTAATTACGAGGGGAATTGTACTACATATCTCTAATACCAAACATCCCAACTTCTTAAAACTCCTAGGCTTTAAGTTTCAAATGCACGCAATTACGGCCGCCCAGAGGCACAATAATTAACCCTAAACAAGAGATTCGACAGACTTTCATCGCCCGTACCGTGGCATACTCAACCCAACGGTAAACAGAGGAGGAATTTCCTACTATTATCAATTAGCGCTCTGGAACCCTAGCAAAGTACTGCACACACTATAAATGGGCATCTCGATAACCAAATCCATGACTAGCAAATAATTATGCTGAACAAAACACAAAAGATTATTAGTCGCCGAACACAAATCAACACATAAATAATTGACCGATAGGTGCGTGCCTACAAACAGGGAATCTAAAATATTATCATTCAACTTCCACAAATAACCTTTACCCTAAAAACTCACACAGACCCAAACAAACAAATCGAATGCATGGAAAGGGGAAGAGAACGCAGCATGAGGACTGGGCGAAAGAGGCCCAGATTTCTCTCCGTGGAGATAATCTGTAGTGGCGTGCTTAATGTGAGCAGCAGCCAATGCACCAGTGGGAGGAGAACCGAAAGGAGGAGTATACCCTATTCCTCCTTCCATAACATTTTCTTTGTTCTCATGGCGCTGCAACTGTTGTTGTTGCTGCTGTTCATATCGCTGCATTGCTTTGTTCACATCCTTCTATTGCAATCCTACTATGCCCTTTTCCTATCATCGGCAACAAGATCCCAAGCCAAAGAAAATTTGTTACACACACAAATACAATTGCAAAACCGTTGCATGACATACACAACAGAAACCCTAAATTCTCAGAAACATAAATTTGAAAAAACAATACCAAGGTATACCCGTGAGTTTATTTGTGGTGAAAATGGTAGACTGGGTGTCTGCAACAGCTCTCGTTCTAGACAGTTCAAAAATCATCTGGGGATGGTGAGAGTGGTGGGCAGAGAGGGATTCTTTCAACAATCGACACGTTTTTTACAGAAGAAACTGGCGGATTTGGTTTGCTAAGGCATCAACAAAAAGGGAGAATTAGGAAGAAGAAGTGGAAAGCAATAGAATGAATAAAGAAGCCTAAGGCGCATCTAAAGGAGAAGAGAATGTTAAAATATATAATTACTTCCTCATGCAGTTAAGTGGAGTTAGTTAGTTGAGTTGAGTTTCAGTTATACTTGGTGAGCGAGTTAGACAGTTGATTAAGTCCAGTTATGTGTGAGAGTGTTTGCATGTCAATTAGGTTAAATACCCGTCATGGGTTCATTGTTTTCAAGAGAGTAAGAGAGTTTTATGATGTTTATGATTAATAGAAGAGCAGCAGCTCATTGTTCGTCTGTGAAATATTCGCGTTATTTGTGTGATTGAATCCTCTGTCTCTCCAACAAATTGGTATCAGAGCTGAGAAAGGATCAGAGATCCGTGGGCGAGCAGAACCCGCAAGTAGACCAAAAGCAAAAGGCCAAAATTTTTTTTACACAAAAATATTTTTTTTTACCCGCAGTCTGCACTTTTTAGTGCAAGACGTGGGGAGATACGCAAGGAAGGACCGCATCCTCTCCCAAAACGGAGTTGCGGACATTCGACAAAGTTCGGTTGAGACCGCACCCTAGCCCTTATCGGGAGTGCGGAACAGAAACGCAGCGTTCACCTCATCGGGGTTGCGGAACCCGTTCAATAGACATTACAAAAGCGGCGGCGGCACGAAAGAAAAAACAAATCAACCGTGCGTTTGTTTTAACGGTACATACGTGCATGAGAAACCATGCATGCGCCTTCTTTGACTCATTCAAGAGTCGTTCTATAAATCAAAAAAAAAAAGCAAAGACAGTACGTACTCATAAGTTTTTTTTAAGATTTTTTTTATATATAATCTTTTTTATAAAGATTTATATATATATAACAAAAAAATCAAAGGGTGTTTTATAAAGAGTTTTTATAAAGTTTTTTTTTATAAAGTTTTATAAAAATACAAAGGATTTTTTTTATGAAAGTTTTTATAGACTTTTATAAAAATAAGGGCAAAGAATTTTTTTATAAAATCTAGGGTTTTATTGAGAGAATATTGTTTTACAAAAAAAAAAAAGGAAAGAAAGAGCTTTGCAAAGCTTTCATAAAAAAGAGAAATTTAGGGTTTTTGTCAGAGACAAATTTTTTTTTTGCGGCAAGATGGCCACATCAAATTTTCAGCCACAAATTCCATCTTTCAATGGGAAAGATTACGATATGTGGGCCATTAAGATGGAGACCATGTTAAAAGCGCATGATGTCTCGGATCATGTCAAGTATGGGTTTGCAGAACCTAAAGATGATGCAGAAGAACGTGCCCTCAGTAATGCAGAGAGGGAACAGTGGAAGAAAGATAAGCGAAAGAATGCGCAAGCATTACTTCTTATCCAGCAGGGAGTCGATCGACCCGTGTTCCAGAAGATCATGATAACCTCGTCAGCAAAAGAGGCATGGGACACCTTGGCGACCAGCTATCAAGGTATGGCAAAAGTTAACATTGTTAAACTGCAGAACACCAGGAGAGACTTTGAAAGTCTGCAGATGAAGGAGTCCGAGGACATTGATTCCTTCATGAATAGAGTCATGTCTATCGTCAATCAGTTAAAAATATATGGCGAAGATGTTCAAGATCGAACAGTGATTGAGAAGGTTCTTCGATCACTGTCTACCAAATTTGATGTGGTGGTAGCAGCCATAGAAGAAGCAAAGGACTTGGAAAAACTCACAATTGATGAGTTGATGGGATCTCTTCTATCACATGAGGCAAGGATAGACAGAAATAAGGATTCCACTTTGGAAACATCCTTCCAAAGTCAAGTCTATATTTCAAGAGGTCGAGGAAGAAGTCGATCGAGAGGAAGAGGACGAGGCAACAACTATGGGGGTCACAGAGATGGCCGAGATGATCATGAGCATCAACGTGGAAGCAGCAGCAGCAGAATCTTTCATAACAATCAAAGGTCTGACAAATCAAAGGTAAAGTGCTTTTACTGCAATAGATTTGGTCATTATGCTCGTGATTGTAGGAAGAAGATTGCAGATCAAGGCAATCAGAGAGCTAATGTCAGTACAGAAAATACTGATTCTATGTTTCTAGCATGCAACACCATGCATGTACCATCTGATAAGGTCTGGCTATTAGACAGTGGTTGCAGTAACCACATGACAGGCAACAAGGATTTGGTTGCTAATTTGGATGTCACGGTGTAGACAGAGGTCAAGTTGGGGACTGACAAGACTGTGGCAGTAGACGGAAAAGGAGTGGTCAACATTGTGACCAAGTAGGGGGAGCCAAAGACCATATCAGAGGTATACCATGTCCCTGGGCTCAAACACAATTTGATTAGTGTTGGCCAACTGATGCAGAAAGGATACAAAGTTATCTTTCAGGGGCAACAATGTGTTATTTATGACAAATCCCCAAGCAAGCAACTGATTGCAAAGGTGCAGATGACGAGGAACAAACTCTTTCCTCTCATTATGAACTACAATGATCAGGTTATTTCTTTTACAACTGCATGTTCTGATGCATACTGGTTATGACACTTTCGGTTTGGACACTTGCATTTTTCCGGTTTAAAATTATTGCAGCAGAAACATATGGTGAGAGGTCTACCTCCCATCAAAGAACCTGCTAGCACATGTGAGTGTTGTATCTTAGGCAAGCAACACCGTGAAAGTTTCCCGAAAGGAGTTTCTTACAGAGCAAAGAAACCACTTGAATTGGTGCATACCGACTTGTGTGGACCTATGAGGACACAGTCAATTGGTGGAAGTTGTTACTTCCTCACCTTTATTGATGATTACAGTAGGAAGACTTGGGTTTACTTTTTGAAGCAGAAGTCTGAAACTTTTGCGAAATTCAAAGAGTTCAAAGCTTTGGCGGAGAACCAAAGTGATCGACAGATCAAGGTGTTGAGATCTGATCGTGGTGGCGAATATGATTCGAAGGAATTCCATGAGTACTGCAAACAACATGGAATCAGAAGACAGTTTACGACCAGATACACACCACAGCAGAATGGTGTAGCAGAGAGGAAAAATCGAACAATCATGAACATGACAAGGAGCATGTTGAAAGGAAGACACTTGTCTAATGAGTATTGGGTAGAAGCAGTTGCATGTGATGTTTATGTGATAAACAGATCTCCTACAAAGAGCGTGATGAACAGAGTTCCAAAAGCAGCATGGTCAGGTATGTCTTGCAGTGTATCTCATTTCAGAGTCTTTGGATGTGTAGCCTATGCACATGTGCCTAAGCAGATAAGAGGCAAATTAGATGATCAAAGTGAAAAATGTATATTTACTGGTTATAGTGAGTAGTCAAAAGCTTACAAATTGTATAACCCTGTCACAAAGAAGACAATCATTAGCAGAGATGTTGTGTTCAAAGAACAAGAGTCATGGAATGGGACTGTAGACACACTAACCGATGCTCAAACACCATTGATGGAGGATGATCTTGTAGAAGAAGAGGAGCAGCAAGAACCAAAAGAGCAGACACCAAACATAGTCACACCAGCAAGGACTCCAAGATTTTCAGAGCAGCATGGATCTTCAAGCAGATCCACAGATCAGAATTCTCCAAGCAGCGAATCAGGTAAGAAAAAGATGAGAAGTTTGAAGGACATTTATGATGATTTGGATGTTAGTTCCAATTTTGCATTGTTAGCATTCCAACCTTCTTCGTTTGAAGAAGCAATCCGAGATGACAATTGGGTGCAAGCCATGGATGAGGAGATGAATTCCATTGAAAAGAATGATACATGGGATTTGGTTGATTTACCACAAGATAAAAATCTCATTGGTGTGAAGTGGGTATACAAGACCAAAGTGAACGAAAAAGGTGAGATTGACAGATTTAAAGCAAGACTTGTAGCCAAAGGATTCTCGTAGCAACCGGGAATAGACTTTGGGGAAACATTTTCTCCGGTAGCCAGATTGGATACTGCAAGAGAAGTTCTAGCGACAGCAGCTCAGAACAAGTGGAAAGTGTATCAGATGGATGTCAAATCAGCCTTCTTGAATGGAATTTTAGAAGAAGAAATTTATGTGCAGCAGCCTCCAGGTTATGAAGTTGAAGGAAAAGAGGATAAAGTTTACAGATTGAAGAAAGCGCTCTATGGACTGAACGAAGCACCTAGAGCATGGTATAGCAGAATCGACAGTTATATGATCAAGAATGGATTTTGCAGAAGCAGCATTGAGCCTACCTTATACAGAAAGGTAAATGAGCATGGATAGATTTTGATAGTTTGCTTATATGTTGATGATATTATTTTTACAGGTGATCTTGAAATAGATGAATTTAAAGCAGCCATGATGAAAGAATTTGAGATGACAGATCTGGGTTTCATGAAATATTTTCTTGGCATTGAAGTTGAGAAATCTGAAAAAGCCATCTTTATTTGTCAAAATAAGTATGCAACAGATTTGCTGAAAAGATTCAGGATGGATAATTCCAAACCTGTACCTACACCAGTTGCAACAGGTACAAAGTTGAGTAAGGATGATGAAGGGGCAGATGTCAATCCAACTCTATTCAAAAGATTGGTTGGCAGCCTCATGTATCTCACAGCTACAAGACCAGATATTATGCAGGGAGTGAGTTTGATTTCCAGATTCATGGAGACTCCGAAAGACACACATTGGAGTGTTGGAAAAAGAATTCCGAGATACATAGCAGGAACCAAAGATTATGGCATAATGTATGCAAGTACAGAAAAGAAAGAGTTGATTGGATATACAGATAGTGATTTTGCAGGAATTTTGGATGATCGGAAGAGCACATTCGGTTATGTGTTCCATCTCAGTTCAGGTGTGATAGCATGGGCATCTAAAAAGCAGCCTATTGTGACACTATCATCAACAGAAGCAGAATATGTAGCAGCGACTTCAGCAGCATGTCAAGCAGTATGGTTAAGAAGAGTATTGGATGGACTCAAGCAGAAACAGCAAGGATCAACAGCAATATACTGTGACAACACATCAGCGATTGCACTATCCAAGAATAGTGTGTTTCATCAAAAGAGCAAGCATATTGATACTAGATATCATTTTATTAGAGAACTAGTGAACAATGGAGAAGTTCACTTGAAGCCATTTAGAACAAGTGATCAAATGGCTGATATCTTTACAAAGCCATTAGCAGTAGATTTGTTTCAGTTTCACAAAAGAAACTTGGGTGTTGTAAGCCTAGCTGAGACATAGACCAGCAGGCATGTTTGAGTTGTCATAAGTTATGTTTTAGTTTAGAGGTCGTAATTAAGGGGGAGTGTTAAAATATATAATTACTTCCTCATGCAGTTAAGTGGAGTTAGTTAGTTGAGTTGAGTTTCAGCTATACTTGGTGAGCGAGTTAGACAGTTGATTAAGTCCAGTTATGTGTGAGAGTGTTTGCATGTCAATTAGGTTAAATACCCGTCATGGGTTCATTGTTTTCAAGAGAGTAAGAGAGTTTTATGATTCAGAGGTTTATGATTAATAGAAGAGTAGCAGCTCATTGTTCGTGTGTGAAATATTGGCGTTATTTGTGTGATTGAATCCTCTGTCTCTCCAACAGAGAACCAGAAAGTAATTGAAAGGATGAACAACATAAGAAAAAACCTCATTATATAACTCTGAACTTGTGAACGGTCTAACTCTGCCTCGTAGCTTTTTTAATCCACCGCTAATTTGTGAGGGACGTGCCACGTCATTTTAGCTGTTTGGTGTGAGGGTGCAAGGTCATATCTAGCCGTTTGTGCCAGATCATTTCTAGCCGCTGTATCTCGGAAATATTATTAGATTTAATAATATAAAAGTTTATTATTATATTAAAAATATGAAATATTGGATTTTTAAATTTAATAATATTGAAATCTTAGTACTTCAAACTGAATTATGATTTTTTTAAGAAATAATACATGATTTTTATTCTTTAAATATAATTTATAAAAATAACATATGTTTTAAATTTAATACAAAATAAATTAAAATAATAGGTATGTGGTTATATTACTTATGGGTAATAGAGATTAGGGGTTATATATGGGTAATAGAGATTAGGGGTTATATATAATATGTATTTTTCAGAATTATTTTATTACTCAATTTTATCAATTTAATATGTTTTTTAAGGAATTTAAAGAGGGAGGAAGCATAGCTAGAATGTATGGCTATCACAGTTGCTTGTTTTTTTGTAATGGAAATGAAAATATAAAGAAAGAGGCTCTTACTACCAAGTTTTCTTTGACATGATGGCTTAAGTGGCTACTACAAAATCTTATTCCTCATCTATTGTTGCCTAACATCTCACCCATTAGTGCTTTGCACAACTATGAAACAAGTACACAACTAAAAGAATTGAATCTCCTTTTAGGTGGCCTAATATTTAATATAGCGTAATAGTGATCTACATTTAAGGCTTTTGTGTTCCTCTACTCTCAGTTAGCACTAGGTTTTAGAGTATCTAGAATATTCTTAAAGGTCTATGATTATGCAAAATTTTAAGCATGGAAATTATATCAAAGTGTAGAAATTTTGGCAAATCCTACTACTTCTCTAAATTGTTTGACCATATTCATCTAAAAATATACATATTTATAAGAATTTTCCATAGTCTCTATAATTTTTTTGATCAATTGTTGGATAAATTAATTTTATCGTATAAAATTTATGTGAATCATTTAAGAAAGAAAAATGAAAGTGCATTATTTTTTATTTTAAAAAGCATTGAAAATAAGTCAATTTATGAAATTTTGTTCCTAAGATTTCCCCTGGTCTAGATGTGGGTAGGACGGCCTCTCCCATCTACTTAGTACCCTGGTGGCCAACAAGTTAGCTTCAACTATGGTAGGCATAATATTTATATATGAGCTCCTATAGAGGTAATTTTTAGATAATTCTAAAGGTCACTATATGAATAATTCTATCACAACACTTTATGCTGATATTTTGAATTTTTTACTCAATAAATTTCCATTTGATTGCTCAAAATGGACCTATAAAATTTTACACCTTGAGTCTCTTAATTGGGATGTGCCATGAACTTAAAAGGTACTCCTCCAATATAAACACGTAATGTATGGGGCTCAAAAGTGGGAATATACATCTCACTGGCCAATGGAATGAAGGTTGACGTAATGGCTCCTTATTCTACATTTTAAAAGTGGGAAGAATTCTTTCTATATTAGATGAGCTAGTAGAAAGGTACTCCTCCAATAGAAACACGTAACGTATGGGGCACAAAAGTGGGAATATACATCTCACTGACCAATGGAATGAAGGTTGACATAATGGCTCCTTATTCTACAATTTAAAAGTGGGAAGAATTCTTTCTATATTAGATGAGCTAGTAGTTCATGAAATCATATGAGAACTAAACAAAAAGGGAAAAGGGATCACCAAAATGAGGTCTATTCAATTGAACAAGTGAATATTATAAAATATCTATCAAAGGATGATTGTAATTAAGTGGAAGACGTTCATTGATGAATTCAAATTTTATGTTTTAATCCTCCATTAGCTATCTTGTGTGAACCCTAACTATAACTAGGTTTGTGTCATTATTTATGCATAACTACTATTGATTAATGATGCCTAATTCCTCTACATTTGAGGAAAACTTATGATACTTCCTCACTCAAATTTGTTTTCATCTATCCATTTAGTTCTTGAGGCCCATAGCCACTTGGAAATACCTTTCTACTATTGTTCTTGAATTAGCTAATATCAAACACATTCTATGATGATAGTATCACAACCATTTTTTTAGACCTCTTTCATCTAACAAGTGTTTCAATTTCTATTATTATTGAGTTTGAAGTGAAATATAAGGGTCCAAACCTCTCAATAAACCAACACTCAATACCTCAACTCCCAATAAATAGTTTCCATGTCACTTGCTATTGCCATCCAATTTCCATATTAGCACCATTTCACACCCTAATCCATATCACCTTGCCACATAACGCATCCATGTCAACATCATGTCATATCCAACTCTATTCCACCTCAATGCCATTAAATCTCCACGTCTATGCCACATGATCACCACATTGGTGCCACAACATCATAATTTCAATGACATGCTATCTCGACGTGAGTAGCACATCAAAGGCACATTATCATCTACCACCTCAGGGACTTCCTAGATCAAAATATTTTTCTATGTAAGCTAGCCCAATCGTTATATTTGCTAGCTTTGCAATGATATGTACTTGATCAGGCTCTTTTATTTTTCTTCCTAGTTTCTTTATATGCATAATTCATTTTTTTGTGTGTTTATTGTTGCAGTATTTAATGGAACATGAAATATGTCATATATCAAGTGTTTCAAGTCTTATTAGTATTGAGGTTTATCCACAATATAAGGGTTCAAACCTCTAGATAGACAGACACAGAATAGTTGACCTCCCCACATCTAGTATCCATGTCACTTGTTACTATCATTATATATCCATATTAGCACCAATGCACACTCTAATCCATATAACCTTACCACATAACGTGTTAATGTCAATAACATGTCATCTCGATGTCTATGCCACATTAGTTCCATGAAACCTCCACAATGATTCCACATGATCACCACATTAGAGCCACATCGCCATCATGTCAGTGCCATGTTGTCTCTATGTGAGTGAAACATCAAAGCCACATGATCATATTAAGGACTTCTTAGATCTATATATTTATTTATGTAACTTATTCCCATTATTATATCTTCTAGATATATAATGATATGGTCTTTATGAGTCTCTTTTCTCTTTCTTGTTATAGTTTTGTTTTCGCATAATAATTTTTTTGTGCATATTGTTGTAACAGCTACAAAAAACCCCAAAATTTTGAACTAAGGCCAAATTTGAAATCCAATTCATTCAAATTATAAAGATATAAAAGGAAATTATCATGAAACTCTACTTATTAAGATAATTTAAGCTTGAGCATGTTCTGAGAAGCTACATGGTGCAACAAACTCTCACAACATTTTAAAGCACAACTTGGCAGTCTAGCAGAGTGCCCTTCTTCATGTATTCCATTTTTCATTATAGCAACACAATAAAATCTCTCCTTACAATGGAGAATTTACGACATGTTAATGATATGCGCATGTGCGATAAAAATCCCTCTTCCCCATATTAATTTTCAATGTGGGTTTTGTTGCATGTATCCTCTTCTTCCCTTACACAATGTAACATTTTTCTATAGTCAATGCATTCTCTTTG
>JAXQQM020071381.1:0-83736 GCA_034641835.2 Pinus albicaulis
GTCCTGTCTTTTCTGAATCTTGTTTGCATCCACTTTATAGAGTCTGATTCGGACATGTTGCTTCTAGCAAGACATTTCTTTAACTGGCATTGGTTTCATACTTCTTCCTTCTGTGCACACTTGGGTAGAATGCTAACAGGTATTGATAGCAACTATTTACGATTGCCCATACATACGCACCAAGACTTTGCGGATATGCTTTTGTGCATAGCTTTTGTGCGTACCTTCGAGAATATTGAGTTTAGCTGTTGAATAAATTGGCTTTATCGTTACTCCTTCTTGACTTCCCATTGCGACGGATCTCCTTTAACGATCGACCACCAAAGGACTGCCTTTCTTGAAACGGTGTTGGGAAAAATATTTAGGGGGGGTGAATGGGTATTTCTTTTATAATATCAAATCTTTTTTAATTTTTCATTCCTTAGCCCTCATGCTTTCATGATAACTAGCATATATCACGCGGATCCCCTTTATGAATAAGCGTATACACAGAGATCTAATTATGCCATTAGTTCTTCACTTATATCATTCCATCATTCATTCATTAGATGTTCTATAAACAGTAAACATGTGCAGTAAGAACAGAATAAACCATCACACAAAGCATCAAACATGAACACCAGGATTTTTAGGTGGAAACCCAAGTCGGGAGAAAACCACCGCTGCAGTTGCTCAGCCTTCAATATTTTATTATAGAGAAAACATCTTACAACATATGTGCTGGTGCAGACTCTACCAGCACGCAGGCACCCACCTGCGCTCGTTTACCAGCCTCTCCTGGAAGGGAGCTCCAACCCCCTGAATCGTTTACCAGCCTCTCCTGGAAGGGAGCTACGACCCCCCGATCTCGTTTACCAGCCTCACCTGGAAGGGAGCTACAACCCCCTGACTGAAGGCTACAACCCTCAGCACCACCTTGGACCACGTTTCATCAATTTTCACACTGGATCCAACAACTTCAATAGAATAATACTTGCAGGCCACGTTTCATCATATTTTCAGACTAGACCCTTTTCATTCTTTCAAGCTCAACCATACAACCAAAATGATACAGGCAACTCAGAACAGTAGAATATAGATAGCAGCAACACAGCAGATTAGATCAGACATTTCTTACCACAGACTTCAGCAAACCCTAGTTTTCATACGCGCTTTTCTTTCACTGATGTCGCGTATATACGCGCTTCCGTCCACACAAACTCGCGTATACCTCTGTACAAATTACAAAGCCAATTTCATTGCGCATACGCGCTTTTTCTTCAGCGAAGCTGCGTATATACGCACTTCCTCTGCGGCTAAGTAGCGTATAGATCTTCAATAATTATAAAGCGGCATACTTCTTCAGATCAACAATTCTGTTTAGATTTACCCTTTTACTTCAGACAGATGTTCGCCTCAATTCAGATCTAAGCCTTCCATAAGCAGATCTAGTAGATACAAGTTCATTTCAGATCTAGATCCACTTCTTCATCATTGGTGCATCATACATTCAAATTTATCATTCAAGTGTAACCCTTTCCATTAAAATCTACTTCAGAGAGAAGTATTCATTCAAGCTCAGACATCTTGCACCCACTCACCTCATTTGCACAATGAATTTCTTTTCCTTATATAGGTTTACCCTTCTCAATACCATGAGCCCCTTTTTTCAATACCATGAGCCCAAAACCACATTACATCTGATGGTATTCCTGGACGGGGTCAATTAGGCAGAACATTACCCAATACAATGGGTCAATACCATGGTGATTACCCCTGGTTTTGCACTTTTAGAGCGCTTTTTGCCCATACGCGACTTGGAACATTCTTTTCCGCGTGCATACGCGACTTCTCCTAGACAGATCCGCGTATTCCTAGAGACATACTCTTTTCATCAAGATTGAGCACATGCTGACTTCTTTTCTTCACTTCCTTCTGTACACACTGTAGATACATCATATTTAGCTCATCAAGAACATATTCTAGCAAGCACAACTTCATCAAGTGGATTGTCATCATCTTCATCAAGTGGGTTGCCTTTCAAGGACAACTCTTAGCATCATATCACATCAAATTTACATCATTCACCAAGTCCATCAAGTCAAGAATAACTTCATCAGGTGGAATGCCATCAAGGACAACACATGTCAACAGTCGCATGTCTTCATCTTCACTCAGTGGGTTGCCATCAAGGACAACACTTCTGCATCATATTTCCAACATTCTCTTTCATTTTGAAACCAAGGTGTATATTGCAGTTCACGGTTATTTGGTACACCCTTTGCCTAGAATTCTTGAGTAGTCATTTCGATCTTTTCTGACTCTTGTTTCCAATCTGAAAGTGATAGAGTCACCTTTTTCCTGTTTCTCGACTATTAAAAGATTAAATGATAGAGTTTTGTTTAAATTTTTTAAAAATTAACTTTCCATGAAATATTCCTGGTTAAAGTCAGTCTCCTTAGGGTGTTGTTCTCAAGATTGTTTCTAATGGAAACTTTTCCGGAGTTCACCAACCAAGGAATCCCTTTCGATGGGAATCCTAGTCCTTTCCCTCCTTTTGGAAATGTTGGTGCTCCTTATATGGCAACGTTGTCCCTTCCTAGGTTAACTGTTGGGTTGCCTGTTTGGTTATTTTCAACCTCTGTGGTCCCGAATGTCTCGGCTTCTGTTCAATCAGTTCCTCCACCTAAACAACATCATGTTGATTCCAAGGTGTACCTCTCCCCTTCTTCACCTGTTTCTGCATCCTCCTCTTCTACTTCGCATGGTGAAAGTCTGGATTCAAGTAACCAGGTGGCTAAGACGAAGAAGAAGAATACAAAGAAGAAGAAGTCTGATAAAGGAGAGGCTAGCTCTGCGACTATTGTGCCTAAGAAGTCTCCTTTTGATAAGCCTTCCAACCCTCCACGGAAAGTCAAGTTCCCTTGCATGTTGTGCATGGGAGACCATCTTCTTCGATATTTCCCTGGCATTCCCAAGGTGCTTGAAGTATGGTCCAATGGTCATCCGTCATTGCCTTTGACTTCCGAGAGTCAGGTTGGGGGCATGTCTTCAACTAGTGTTGGTAAGGCTCCTAACAAGCAGGGTAAGATTACCAATCCCTATAAGTTGTGTGAAGGGCACCATGCCATTCACTTTTGTCCTTATATGGATGAAGCCAAGTGAGTTTTGGACAACTTAACTATTTCTACACCATGCCTTCCAGCTAGTTACAAATAGCTTTCTTCGAGTCCTCCACCAGCTGATCCTACGATTGGTCAAGAGTCATCCTTGGTCAATCCCGCTCCCCTGGAAATTCAAATTTAGGAATCTGTTCCCGACCAACCATTGGTCATGGGATCGGTTGGGCTGGCCCCGTCTACAGTGCACCAGGTCTTTTCCGTTGAGAGTGGATCTCACACCCCCCATGTCCTTCTGGTTTCTTCAGATTCTTCGGACTTAGAGAAAGATTCTCCTGTCCCTATACCTCAAGAAGCTGCTCCTTCGCCTCCCGTGATGGAGGTCCTGGAGGATACTCCTCCCGCCTTCGAGATGGAGGTCGTGGAGGATACTCCTTCTTCTTCCGTAATACCAGGGGAAGGCCTTCTCGATTCGATGGTAGCCCTCCGAGTAGTTTGGCCACTTCCTTTGATTGGAAACGATTTTCGGGATACCGCCATCCATCTTACGTGCCTTTCGAGATCACGGTACAGGATTTTGGTCTGGTGGTACCCAGCACCATTATAGACGAAGGCATGTCTCTCAGTATTCTATCCTCAACTACTTGGCAAGATTTCGGTTTGCCCTCGCTTGCGCCTGTTACACAGAATCTGTTGGCATTTAACAGAAGAACTAGTCAACCGTTAGGGGTCCTTTCAAGGTTACCTGTTACTTTGGGAGGTAAAATCGTCCATATGGACGTGATGGTTGTTCCAGGCCCCTTGGATTTCAATCTGATTTTGGGGCGCGATTACACCTATGCCATGGGTGTGCTTGTCTCCTCCCTTTTTCCTGTGGTTTGTTTTCCACATGAAGGACGGATTGTGACCATTGATCAGCTTTCATTCTTTGGTCCTGATGTGGCAACTGGCCCGCCATCATCCCTTCCTAGTTTTTAGCCACCCGTTGTATCTGCCCCACCGCAAGTCAACTATGTGGCTACCTACCCCATGCCTGTACTCAGTGATGATGTCGTCATGCATAGTGTGTTGGGGGCATTGGGTCTAGACTTCCAAGATGTTTTCCTTCCATCGGGTGCGGAACTCTTGGAAGAAATGACTTCTTGTTCATTGTGATAAGGTCGCTCGGAGCATGGTTCTTGTCTTGTGTCTAGCTCCTTAAAAAATGAAACAAGGTTGTTGGAGCAGAGTTCCTTGTCTTAAGCTCCTTAAAAAATGAAACAAGGTAGTCGGAGCAGAGTTCCTTGTCTTATGTTAAGCTCCTTAAAAAATGAAACAAGGTTTTCGGAGCAGAGTTCCTTGTCTTGTACCAAGCTCCTTAAACCATGAAACAAGGTGTACTGAGGATAATTCTTTTAATTTGTCAACCTCGTTAAAATAATGAAACACTTTCCCGTTCAATTCGAGTCTTTGATAAGTTCTCGTAAAATCCCAGTCAAGTCTTTCTCTTGATCTTGTAATTTGAACCTTCACTCCATCTGCCTTTCATATGGATTGAAGCTTGGGGGGCATGTACCTCGAATTGAGTCACCATGTTGGGGGCATGCTTACTTTTTCAAGCATATTTTATTTCCATTTCAAGCTTGTGTAAAAATGAAACCGGTTTCAAGCATAGTTTATCTTTGTTTCAAGCTTGTGTAAAAATGAAACCATTCCCATTTACCTCTTGTGATTGCCATTTTATCAGCCTGTTTTTGCCAGATTAACCTTGGTTTTCTCACTCCATCATCACTATCTGCTTGGCTGATCATATGCCTTCACTTGGTTGTTTTACCCATTCCCGAGGAACCGCTGCGATGAGTGGTCTTGTTAGCCAGCCTCTTAACCTTTAGTTGATCAGAGCAGTTCCATCATTACCAGAACCAGTTGCTACCCTTTATGCCACTTGTTCCTCCAGGAGGAGTCATCTTTCAGCTCTTTTTTGACTCTCTAAACATGAAAAGATTTCCGAGTCGCTTGTCGTTTTGAGCTCGTTAAATTGGCTGCGAAACGACATCTACCCAGTATACGTTTACCCCTTTTCTGGGTTGGGATAGATTATTTATGAAAAAGGAATGCCCTAGCCGATCACGACTAGGCAGTTTTCTCAGACATAGTTTTCTACCTTTTTGGATTTGAGGAACTATTTACGAAAAGGGTCTGTTGGAGTTTACTTTTCTGCTATCTTTTCAAACTCTCTAAACATGAAAAGACGCTGAGTTCTTCCTTTGTCAGGCTCGTTAAACCCTGATGACATTGGATTCCATCATAATGACGTTATTCGAGTTCCTCCTTCCTAGGGCTTGTTAAATATACTAGGATGGATTCGTTCGAAGGACGGACTTATATAACAAGCATATGATATCCTCTTCAAGCTTGTGTAAAAATAAAGAGGTACTCACTAGAAATGGTGGGGAAAAATGGAACCAGCATCATTGTTGTGTCGGCAGTATGTCGCTCTTGAACATGGCACTTGTCTGCGTTCGTGTCGGGTTGGGGACATCTCATCTCATTTTTTCACTTGCCTCCGTGGGTTTGGGTAATCCCTTTTGACCTCTCATCTACTCTTTGCCTCGTCATCATGACCTCTCATCTTTTGATGTCAAATACTGCCAAATCCACTGTCGTGCCACCGATATTTTCAAGAGAAGTTGACCTCTGCAAAATTTCAACTCTGATTCTCGCCTGATCTTGATTCAAAAAGACATTATGTTCCTCTGTCTCACATTGATGATGTGGGAAACACTATGGCCCACCTTCGATCAAGATCACTTCCTTTCGACTTCAGCTCATTATTCGAGAAGTTGATCTAGAGACTCCCTTCTGGTACCTTGGAGCCCGCATGCCTCAATGGCAGGTTCTTCGCATTCGACAAGAGGTTTTCATCATTGGCCTCCGATCGAGTGATTCTATGGGTGTTCAACGTCATCTCATTGTTCACATGTCGTAGATTGTACCTGTAGTACCTTGAAGACCATTGGCATTAATGGTGGTACCTATCGCGTCTGTTAACAACTTTCATCATTGGCTGGTAATCAAACGATGTTCTTGCATGTTCGAATTCAGCTCACATATTCGCATGATTGAACTTGTACTCTGTTCGGGTCGAGATGGAGCGCAAGACCCTAGGTTTTGTATGTTGGAATCCAGGCTGCGATTTTGTGGATTCTTATGATTAGTTACATGACTCACTGATTGGATGGTTGCGACCATACCTGAGTCTATTTATTGATCCTCACTGGATGGCTGCGTCCATACCTTGGATCTGGATTATTACATACTCTATTATGAATGGTTGCACCCATACCACATATATATCATGTATCTGAGATATCAGTTGTATTTCTCTACGCAGGTTTTCCGACGGTAGTGTTTTCAGTTGGACACATTCTCGTAAAGCATTTCAGCCCTCTCTCTCTTTCGGGCCTCATGCTTTAGGGGGCATCTGTTACACAGTAATTTGTCACCATCCCTGCAATCCCCATCTCGCCCATTGAGGGGTCATTTCTGTGACCAATAAGCAGTGTCATGCCTTGCAAATACCATCATTGCATCCCTTTCCATGAGGACAACATTTCCTCTGTTCATCATTTCCTGAGCAGACCCCTAAAAACACCTATTTTTGCCTTAGCGTTGGTAGCCCGTTATGTCCTCGTGCCAATGGGGGAAAATTAACACTGAGCCTGTTCCAATTGGTGCTCTATCCCAGTTAAGCACCCGCGCCAATCTGCTTTTGGAATTTTTTTTTAAAAATGAGGCGAAGTTTCGATTACAACAATTTCGTGGATGAGTCGTCAGGAGTGGTTTCGACTGAATAACCACGGCCTTCCTCCTTTGGCCTCTTGTTTCCACCTTATGGGGAACCTCCCAAGGGATAAGGCCTCCCTTCCACTATTGTAGGGATCCTAACCTCCTCCTTTCCTTTATAAATATAACCTTCATCCATTGATGAAGAGGCTGAATGGCTGAATGGCTAAATGGTAGAGTCTCCAAGTTCCCAAGAGCCTAATGCTGCAAGAGCTTTGATCCATTCCCTTAAGGCCAAATCCAAGCAAGGAGATCATTTTCGAGACATCCGAAGAGAGAGGCTTGCCCCATCCCTGACAGGCTTTATCGAGACACGTTCTGCTGACGACCCTCCGAAGGAGAATTCAACGTCAGAGCTATGGTTGTATTCTTCTTTTGATTAATTAATGATAAGCGACTATTGGTTATGGTTCCACTCTTGTTCTTGATGATGACCATGAGTTATGTCTTCTCTGACTGACATATAGTTGTATGCACTGGATTTTATGCTTGCATTTGTTTTGTTTCTTGCGTGTGCAGGTGTCCGATCACGGAGATCGTGAGGATTGTGATCTGCCAGAGCTAAGGAATGGGAGCGCTACCTCTATGAGCGACAGAGTTGGATTCCAAGTAAGCCTTCATTGCTAGTTGGTTTATTTGAAATTAGGAACCTACAGGATAGCGTGAACGATTGTTGCTAGACCTAATCTGGGCTAGTAGGGATCGCCTCTGTCCATAGAGGGGATTTACCTACACAACAAATTGGTGACTCCGCTGGGGACCATTCGCTTGTTTTTGTTCTACTTTGTAAGCTACAGACGGAGCTTGAAGTTAGCCAGATAGCCTTTGAAACACTTTTGCTCTGTGTTAGCTAAGTAGATCAACGCTGCTTCAGTCAATCTCCGGTTTAGTTTATGAACTGAACGCTTGGAGTGTTGTCTTGTCTTTTCGGTTGATTCTTGACCTTGCTTGCTTGGTCAGCTCTTTGGGCTTTTTTTTCTATTTGTTTGGCTTTTGTTTGGCCTTGTCATCACTGGTCTGTGTCTGGACTGATCTTTTTTATTTTTCCCATAGTTAACTCGACTGGCGTGCTTTTCAGCGTGACAGTCGTGCCCATTAGTGCAGGTTTCTTGTGTATCACCCACGCCAATTCCATTTTGGCACTAATTTCAGCCTCACAGTCATGCCAATCCTGTGAGGTATTAGGGTTTTCTGTGTTTTGAGCCTTTTGAGACTGATCTGTGACTTTGGCCTTGTTTTTTCGCTTGTTCGAGTGTTCTAGAGCCTTGTTTGACTGGCCGTGACCTTCGTCCTTTGGTTGTTTGCCCGTTTCCATCGATTTCACTTTCTAGCCCTAGGGCATCTAGGTCCTCTTGTGTGTCGAGCCTCTCTTGGGAGTTTTGGGTTTCTATCGGTTCAGTCGACCTTGTGATTGCTTCTTTACATTCGTTTAGCGATTGATTATCACTTTATTGTGTTATTTGAGTGTTTGTTCTCTTCTTCATTCAAATTTCACTTTGCCTCATTTGGGCCTAGATTCCATGGTCCATTTGAGTCTTTGGGATTTTTTTTTGGTTTTGAGGGACTGTTTTGTCAATTTGAGGTCTGATTACATGTTTTTCATTGAGTTATTTGCTCATTTTTTCTCTCTTACTATCGCATCTCAAATTTCTCTTCATTAGTTTTCATTTTGTTTAGTGCTTATTGCTATTAAACATTGAAAATATTAAAAAAATCTCGTTGCTTTTGATTAGATAGTGCAAATTAAAATATTTTCGGTGTTATTAGTGATTAGTGGATTTGAGAGAAAAGTTTTTGGTTTTCATTAGCTGCATTAGAGGCTTTGTTGGTTGTTTTCTAATCATTTTTTTTGTGTGAAAAGCTCTCAACTCTCTCATAATTAGCTCTCATCGAATGAAATGATATACTGTGGAATATAGTGTGCATTTAGGATATTTTTAGACATCACACTTGCTAAGGCATGAAAACTAAAACGTAATTGAAGATAAACGTTAAAATTTACTCGATTTACACTAAGGCGACATTGAAACATTAACGCAACATTTAGAGGTCTAGGTTAGAGACATGTTCCAGCGTCGTTAAACGTAGTAGTTGTCATTCGCCTCTTGGCTTTAGACAGCGCTAGTATGGACTTGTGCTCCCCGTACTGTCACGTATATAAGGGAGACCCCACTAGGTTGCTATCCTTTATCCATAGGAAGCCGAGTCTACCGCCCTATACCCGTGATACACCGGACACAACATTCGAGGAGATTGCCTGCACGTACGTTAATTCCTTGGTTGATTTCTCCTTCATTTTGAAACCAAAGTGTATAATGCAATTCACGGTTATTTGGTACACCCTTTGCCGAGAATTCCTGAGTAGTCATTTCGATCTTTTTTTGACTCTTTAGATTTGAAAAGGTCATCAAGCTCTTGTCCTTTCACGCTTGTTTCCAATCTGAAAGTGATAGAGTCACCTTTTTCCTGTTTCTTAACTCTTAAAAGATGAAATGATAGAGTTTTGTTTCAATGTTTTAAAAATTAACTGCCCACAAAATATTCCTGGTTAAATTTAGTCTCCTTAGGGTGTTGTTCTCAAGATTGTTTCTAATGGAAACTTTTCCGGAGTTCACCAACCAAGGAATCCCTTCTGATGGGAATCCTGGTCCTTTCCCTCCTTTCAAAAATGTTGGTGCTCCTTATATGGCAACGTTGTCCCTTCCTGGGTTAACTGTTGGGTTACCTGTTTGGTTATTTTCAACCTCTGTGGTCCCGAATGTCTTGGCTTCTATTCAATCAGTTCCTCCACCTAAACAACATCATGTTGATTCCAAGGTGGACCTCTCCCCTTCTTCGCCTGTTTCTGCGTCCTCCTCTTCTACTTCGCCTGGTGAAAGTATGGATTCAAGTAACCAGGTGGCTAAGAAGAAGAAAAAGAATACTAAGAAGAAGAAGTCCGATAAAGGAGAGGCTAGCTCTGTGGCTATTGCGCCTAAGAAGTCTCCTTTTGATAAACCTTCCAACCCTCCACGGAAAGTCAAGTTCCCTTGCAAGTTGTGCACGGGAGACCATATTCTTCGAGATTGCCCTGGCATTCCCAAGGTGCTTGAAGTATGGTCCAATGGTCGTCCACCGTTGCCTTTGACTTCCGAGAGTCAGGTTGGGGGCATGTCTTCAACTGGTGTTGGTAAGGCTCCTAAGAAGTAGGGTAATATTACCAATCCCTGTAAGTCCTTATATGGATGAAGCCAAGAGAGTTTTGGACAACTTAACTGTTTCTACACCATGCCTTCTGGCTGGTTACAAATAGCTTTCTTCGAGTCCTCCGCCAGCTGATCCTACGATTGGTCAAGAGTCATCCTTGGTAAATCCCTCTCCCCCGGAAATTCAAATTCAGGAATCCATTCCCGACCAACCATTGGTCTTGGGATCGATTGGGTTGGCCCCGTCTATGGTGCACCAGGTCTTTTCTGTTGAGAGTGGATCTCACACCCCCCATGTCCTTCTGGTTTCTTCAGATTCTTCGGACTCGAAGAAAGATTCTCCTGTCCCTATACCTCAGGAAGCTGCTCCTCTGCCTCTCGTGATGGAGTTCCTGGAGGATACTCCTCCCGCCTTCGAGATGGAGGTTGTGGAGGATGCTCCTTCTTCTTCCGTAACACCAAGGGAAGACCTTCTCAGTTCGATGGCAGCCCCTCCGAGTAGTTTGGTCGCTTTCTTTGATTGAAATCGATTTTCAGGATACCGCCTTCCATCTTATGTGCCTCTCAAGATCACGGTACAGGCTTTTGGTTTGGTGGTACCCAACACCATTATAGAGGAAGGCACATATGTCAGTATTCTATCCTCAACTACTTGGCAAGCTTTCGGTTCGCCACCGCTTACGCCTATTACACAGAATATGTTGGCATTTAACAGAAGAACTAGTCAACTGTTAGGGGTCCTTCCAAGGTTACCTATTACTTTGGGAGGTAAAACTGTCCATATGGATGTGATGGTTGTTCCAGGCCCCTTGGATTTCAATTTTCCTTTGGGGCGCGATTACACCTATGCCATGGGAGCGCTTGTCTCCTCCCTTTTTCATGTGGTTTGTTTTCCACATGAAGGACGGATTGTGACCATTGATCAACTTTCATTCTTTGGTCCTGATGTGGCAACTGGCCCGCCATCATCCCTTCCTGGTTTTTATCCACCCATTGTATCTGCCCCACTGCAGGTCAACTATGTGGCTACCTACCATGTGCCTGTACTCAATGATGATGCCATCATGCATAGTGTGTTGTGGGCATTGGGTCCAGACTTCCAAGATGTTTTCCTTCCATCGGGTGTGGAACTCTTGGAAGAAATGACTTCTTGTTCATTATGATAAGGTCGCTCAGAGCATGGTTCTTGTCTTGTGTCAAGCACCTTAAAAAATGAAACAAGGTTGTTGGAGTAGAGTTCCTTGTCTTAAGTTCCTTAAAAAATGAAACAAGGTAGTCAAAGTAGAGTTCCTTGTCTTATGTTAAGCTCCTTAAAAAATGAAACAAGGTTTTTGGAGCAGAGTTCCTTGTCTTGTACCAAGCTCCTTAAACCATGAAACAAGGTGTACTGAGGATAGTTCTTTTAATGTGTCAACCTTATTAAAATAATGAAACACTTTCCCGTTCAATTCGAGTCTTTGATAAGTTCTCGTAAAATCCCAGTCGAGTCTTTCTCTTGATCTCGTAATTTGAACCTTCACTCCATCTGCCTTTCATATGGATTGAAGCTTGGGGGGCATGTACCTCTAATTGAGTCACCATGTTGGGGGCATGCTTAATTTTTCAAGCATATTTTATTTCCGTTTCAAGCTTGTGTAAAAATGAAACCGGTTTCAAGCATAGTTTATCTTTGTTTCAAGCTTGTGAAAAAATGAAACCATTCCCATTTACCTCTTGTGATTGCCATTTTATCAGCCTGTTTTGGCCAGATGAACCCTGGTTTTCTCACTCCATCGTCACTATCTGCTTGGCCGATCATATGCCTTCACTTGGTTGTTTTACCCATTTCTGGGGAACCGTTGCGATGAGTGGTCTTGTTAGCCAGCCTCTTAACCTTTATTTGATCAGAGCAGTTCCATCATTACCAGAACCAGTTGCTACCCTTTATACCACTCGTTCCTCCAGGAGGAGTCATCTTTCAGCTCTTTTTTGACTCTCTAAACATGAAAATATTGCCGAGTCTCTTTTCATTTTGAGCTCCTTAAATTGGCTGCGAAATGATATCTACCCAGTATAAGTTTACCTCTTTTTCGGGCTGGGATAGATTATTTACGAAAAAGGAATGCCCTAGCCGATCACGACTAGGTGGTTTTCTCAGACATAGTTTTCTACCTTTTCGGATCTGAGGAACTATTTATGAAAAGGGTCTGTTGGAGTTTAATTTTCTGCTATCTTTTCAAACTCTCTAAACATGAAAAGATGTCGATTTCTTCCCTTTTCAGACTTGTTAAACCCTGATGACATTGGATTCAGTCATAATGACGTTATTCGAGTTCCTCCTTCCTAGCGCTTGTTAACTGTACTAGAATGGATTCGTCCGAAGGACAGACTTATATGACAAGAATATGTATCCTCTTCAAGCTTGTGTAAAAGTAAAGAGGTACTCGCCAGAAATGGTGGGGAAAAATGGAACCAGCATCATTGTTGTGTCGGCAGTATGTCGCTCTTGAACATGGCACTTGTCTGAGTTCGTGTCGGGTTGGGGACATGTCATGTCGTTTTTTCACTTGCCTCTGTGGGTTTGGGTAATCCCTTTTGGCCTCTCATCCACTCTTTGCCTCATCATCATGACCTCTGATATTTTGATGTCAAATACTGCCAAATCCACTGTCATGCCGCCGATATGTTCAAGAGAAGTTGACCTCTGCAGAATTTCAACTCTGATTCTCGCCTGATCTTGATTCAAAAAGACATTATGTTCCTTTTTCTCACATTGATGATGTGGGAAACACTATGGCCCACCTTCAATCAAGATCACTTCCTGTCGAATTCAGCTCATTATCTAGGAAGCTGATCTAGAGACTCCATTCTGGTACCTTGGAGCCTGCATGCCTCAATAGTAGGTTCTTCGCATTCGATGTGAGGTTTTCATCATTGGCCTCCGATCGAGTGATTCTGCGGGTGTTCAACGTCAGCTCATTGTTCACATGCCGTAGATTGTACCTGTAGTACCTTGAAGACCATTGGCATTAATGGTGGTACCTCTCACGTCTATTAACAACTTTCATCATTGGCTGGTAATCAGATGATGTTCTTGCATGTTCGACTTCAACTCACATATTCGCATGCTTGAAATTGTACTCTGTTCGGGTCGAGATGGAGCACAAGACCTTGGGTTTTGTCTATTGGAATCCAGGCTATGATTTTGTGGATTCTTATGATTAGTTACATGACTCACTGATTGGATGGATGCGACCATACCTGAGTCTATTTATCGATCCTCACTATATGGTTGCGTCCATACCTTGGATCTGGATTATTACATACTCTGTTATGAATGGCTGCGTGCATACCACATATATATCATGTATCTGAGATATCAGTTGTATTTCTCTACGCAGGTTTTTCGACGGCAGTGTTTTCAATTGGACACATTCTCGTAAAGCATTTCACCCCTCTCTCTCTTTCGGGCCTCATGCTTTAGGGGGCATCTGTTACACAGTAATTTGTCACCATCCCTGCGATCCCCATCTCACCCATTGAAGGGTCATTTCTGTGACCAATAAGCAATGTCATGCCTTGAAAATACCATCATTGCATCCCTTTCCATGAGGAAAACATTTCCTCTGTTCATCATTTCCTGAGCAGACCCCTAAAAACATCTGTTTTTGCCTTAGCGCTGGTAGCCCGTTATGTCCTCACACCAATGGGGGAAAATTAACACTGAGCCCATGCCAATTGGTGCTCTATCCCAGTTAAGCACCCGCGCCAATCTTCTTTTGGAAAGTTTTTTAAAAAAAGAGGTGAAGTTTCGATTACAAAACCTTCGTGGATGAGTCATCAGGAGTGGTTTCGACTGAATAACCACGGCCTTCTTCCTTTGGCCTCTTGTTTCCACCTTATTGGGAACCTCCCAAGGGATAAGGCCTCCCTTCCACTATTGTAGGGATCCCAACCTCCTCCTTTCCTCTATAAATATAGCCTTCATCCATTGATGAAGGGGCTGAATGGCTGAATGGCTGAATGGTAGAGTCTCCAAGTTCCCAAGAGCCTAATGCTGCAAGAGCTTTGATCCATTCCCTTAAGGCCAAATCCAAGAAATGAGATCATTTTCAAGACATCCGAAGAGAGAGGCTTGCCCCATCCCTAACAGGCTTTATCGAGACTCGTTCTGTTGACGACGCTCCGAAGGAGATTTCAACGTCAGAGCTATGGTTGTATTCTTATTTTGATTAATTAATGATAAGTGACTATTGGTTATGGTTCCACTCTTTTTATTGATGATAATCATGAGTTATGTCTTCTCTGACTGACATATAGTTGTATGCACTAGATTTTATGCTTGCGTTTGTTTTGTTTCTTGTGTGTGCAGGTGTCTGATCATGAAGATCGTGAGGATTGTGATCTGCCAGAGCTAAGGAACGGGAGCGCTACCTCTACAAGTGATAGCGTTGGATTCCAGGTAAGCCTTCATCACTAGTTGGTTTATTTGCAATTAGGAACCTTAACTATAGCGTGAATGATTGTTGTTAGACCCGACCTAGGCTAGTAGGGATTGCCTCTGTCCGCAGAGGGGATTTACCTCCACAACAGAAGTGTATAACATATCTACCCCCGTGAATATTAGTATGAAGCTCACTAATCTTGGAATCCTTACCTTTGGTAGCAAAATTTATGATTTTTTCATTATCATCCTCATCTAGGTCAACCAGTTGAATTTCTTGCTCAGTTTCATGATTGTCCTCCTCATCATGATTGACTGCCTCAATGATCTTCTCTTTACCTTTAACCACCTATTGTGTTGATGTAGAAGGCATGGCCCCTTTCACTCCAAGTGAAGCAAACACATTCTGATAGCCTCTCTGGTAGGTTTTTGGCTTGGCTCAATCTCAACCATACTAGCCCACTTAGGATCAATGTCATCTATCCTGCTAGGTGACCCAAAATCATGATGAGATGGAGATGAAGGAGGTGAAGGGGACTGATAGATGATGATGTGTGAATCATGGGCTGAGATGATGAAGGGACATTTGTTTCATGCTGAATGGATGGCTCAATGAAAATATCATTGGCTATGAAGGTGCTCCATGCAATGTTCAGTTGATTAAGATGGTGGAGGACTATGATTTTTATGAGGGAATGTTATGTAACCAGCTCCAAAAATAGAAGAAAAGAGATATCAATGCCTTAGAAATAAGCCACTTCGAGGGGGAAACCTCCAGTACATTACATAAATGAACAATTCTTGGATGATACAAATGATCAAAACCTCCTTCTATATATAGGAGTCCATGGGGCCACAATATAATCCTAGTGAGGCCACAATGTAATCCTAGCCGACCTAACAATAATAATGTAAGGGCACAATAATAACAATATGGGGGTTACAGGGGTACAATAATAAAAATAAGGGGGGCTACACTAACATAATAAGGGGCTACACTATTAATATAGGGACTTAACATGCCCCTCTCCTTCAAACAAGTGTTGTCCTCAACGCTTGATTATTTCTTGATGTTTCTGTATAAAATTCTCATCCTCCCATGTGAAATCTTTTACAGGAAAGTTCTTCCACTTGCTGAGATACTCTGAAATTGATCGTACTTGTCGAGTTCTTGTTTCTATGACTACTTCATAACTTCCTTCGATGTGATGTTGATCTTCCTGTTGTTTCATTAGATTCTGCACCAAAGTTGGGTTATCCTTTGAGAGTTGGAGAACTTGTTGTTGATGCTCGATGTGATCTTCCACTAATTTATCATCCACATTTGCTATTATTTGATCCTTCAAACCATCCAACTTAGCCTCCATTTCTGCTTTTAAACCATCTATTTCATCTTCAATTTCTCTTCGTAAGATTGAAACTTGTTGCACTTGGTACCGTAATTTCGATATCTCATACTGCAACTCTTCCTATTCATGCGTCATAGTATAGCTTTTTGAGGGATTAATGGGTATGGAATTATTTTTTGGAGGCATTATAGAACCCAATCTTGATAAAAATTCTAAAATATGCACTTGGAATCACTTCAATTGTTTTTTCAAACAAACGTTATGCAATTTTAAAAACCTGATACACACCTCTCTCTTGCTTTTGAGGAGCTAGATATTTAAATTAAATTATCTCTATAATTTCAAATCCTAAATATATGAAATTCAGCCTTATAGTAGGCCTCTGAAGCTTCTTTAAAATTCCACAGGTCTGATCTAATTTGGATTCTTCAAGACAAAGTTATATCTAATCTTCCACAATGACCTAATTATGGATTGGTTCAGTACAGTGAACTTGTACGACTTGCCACATGTCACTGTTTCATACTTTGTCTCTGAAATTGATAGCCAAGAAACTACAGTCCGTGAAATTGTGACCACTTTTTACGGCACTCCAATCCAATTCCTAGAGAGAGAGTTATTGAACTTTTCCCACAATCACCTCTTTGAGATGACATTCAGGAACCTGAAAAAGCACTACCTTCCACAGATCATATCTCCAAACATGTTGCGAACCAAGCTATGAAATATTTTAAAGAATTTCCTTAGGATTTCAGCTTCGCGCCATATGAATTTCAGATTCTAAACCTTCGTAGAAAACTTTTTATAGTGCAAATGCCATGATGACCTGTTTAGGAGCTTGAAAAAATACCTAACTTCCACAGATGATATCTCCAAAAATATTGTGAACCAAGCTCTGAAATTTTTAGAAAATATTCCTCAGGATTGCGGCTTCGCACCCTAAACATTTTAGCTTCTGAAACTTCATAGAAAACAAGTTATAGAAAAAATGCCACGATGACCTGTTTGGAGAAGCGAAACCCTAGAATCCAAAGCTCTGATACCAAATGTTGTGTAACCAACTCCAAAAATAGAAGAAAAGAGATATCAATGCCTTATAAATAAGCCACTTAGAGGGGGAAACCTCCAATACATTACATAAATGAACAATTCTTGGATGATACAAATGAACAAAACCTCCTTCTATATATAGGAGTCCATGGGGCCACAATATAATCCTAGTGGGGCCACAATGTAATCCTAGCTGACCTAACAATAATAATTTAAGGGCATAATAATAAAAATATGGGGGTTACAGGGGTACAATAATAACAATAAGGGGGGCTACACTAACATAATAAGGGGCTACACTATTAATATAGGGACTTAACAAGGAATGATGGAATAGGCTTCTCATTTTCTATTCATATTCCTTTTTCTGGGAAATGTATGCCATCTTCTCTATACTCCGGAAAATATAATAGGCATGTTAAGCACCCTTACCCTAGTGATATGCATCAAGAGCCGAATGTGATAGGAATAGAGCCTTGAAAATCTTCCTTCACATGAAAAATATTTAATGGTAATTTTCATCATTGGTGCATATCTCTCCAAGAGGTGTGAAAAAGGGAAGAACCTTGTTGTTTGATATTGGTGTCTTGGTTTTAGAATGAAGTCAAAATCTTGTTTCTTCAACCTGGATTTCTTGAACCATTTCTCCCCAATATTTGGAATCGTTGTTGCATCTGAAATGACAAAAATAGATAAGGTAAAAGTAACCCAAGCTAATTTAACTTGGTTTTCATGGAGTCATGATATGAAAAGTATAGTTAGCATGGGGTGGTGTTTAACCCTCTGAAATTTCTCACAAAAATCATAAAAACCAACATGTTTGAAGGATGTGACAGTAAATGGAGAAGCTAAGAGTTCCTTAGTGTTGGAAGGCCGAATTCTAAGCAATCTTCCTCCTTTATGTGGCTTCATTATATATGTTTCCTCTCCTTCATTGAATGATGTGTTTTACTCTTCTGTTGGCATGGTGTTTTTGTTAAAACCCTAGGGATTAGGGAAGGGAAATGAGAAAGGGAGATGGGAAATGAAAAATGAGGGAGATGTTTGATAGGGATATGTGATATGGGGAGGGGATAGGGAGTAATGTTTAGGGATATGAGGAATGGGGAAGGGAAAAGGAATGAAAGAGTGAGGGGAATTGGGATTTAGGAGCCTAGGATAAAATAGCACCTAGGGCTTAAGGTTTTAGGAATTAGTAGCTTAGCGGGATTATGATAACAAGGATTAGGAAATGAATTTTAACATCTTAGGGATGGTATTGAGTGTAAGGGAAATGGGATTTTTAGAATTATGAGTGCAAGGGAGAAAAACTAGGGTTTCACATTCAAGAAGACACTAAATTACAACTTCAACTTGCAAAACTTCAACACACAAACTAAAGAAGATAATTTGTCATGGCATCTGTCTCTTACTCGTTTGACCGATGTCAATGAATGTGTGGAGGAGATTTGAAGGAAACTTCTGATCACTTGGATACTTTGTTGAGCTTTCTGGTCATTTGTGCCCTTGACAAGCTATTTGTGCCATCAACAACACATTTGCGCCCTCTTTGTCACATGTGTGCCCTCTTCAGCACATTTTCACCCTCTTCAGCACATATGCACCCTCCTAGGCACATTTTCGCCCTCCTCAACACATTTGTGCCCTCCTGAACGTATTTTCACCCTCCTGAATGTATTTGCGCCCTTGCTTGAGGATTTGCACCCTCAATTCTTCTCCTTTGCCAACTTCGCTCAGAATTTCGAAATTTTGGTCTCTTGGAGTGATGGCTTGATATTTAGAAGAGGAAAATGAATTGGAATTGATGTCTTTGAGTCATAAATAGAAAAGTAAATTTGTAATTTAATTTAAAAACCCACTTTCTTAATGTCTCATTTCACTTTTTTGAAACATTTGTTGATTACCCTTTCATCTGATTCTCCTTTCTTACAGGATGGTGTTGCTGGAGTTTGACACTTTTCTCTTTTAGTTTTGCATGTGTGTTTTGATTTGGAAGTTAGGGACTGAACCTTTTACATATGGGAAGCATAAAATTACATAAAAAATTAAAAATAAATTACATATCTATTTTCACATCAAAATTACATTTTTATATGAAAATCATAAAAATCAAAATTACAAATTTAAAATTATCATATTTACATGCTAATAATATTCTGTAGATGAAAATAAAAATTTTATTGTGTCACTCTCACAACTTTTTTTGACCTTATTGAGATGAAATGGTGCATTTTTGGACCTTGAACATTGAAACCTAATGACCTAATGGGACCTTGAATGACCTGGCTTCCATGATTAACTTTGACTGACATAAGACATAGTGAAATCAGATTTTCAAAAGTGTTTTTATGCTTAGCCAGACATGAAGGTGGGTTAGAAAATGTGAAATATTGAGGGAGAGTGAGATTTTATGACTATGAATACCATCAGTGAAGCAATTTTTAGCATGACCTAATGAAATGAAAGAAAAATTTCATAGTGGGACACCTAAAATGAAAATGAAAAGAGTAATTTTAATCACTGATGGAAGAATGGATATTATGACACTAACATTGGCCTTATTGGGGATGGTAGCTCTGAAATAGGTGTCAAGAACCATAGATATCTGAATTTTTTAGATCAGTGCCTCTTCCATTGGGCCAAAATGGTAAAAAAAAAAAAACTCAAACTGAAATGCAGGACTAAATACTGATAAATAAATGACACAAGCTAACTGAAACTGACTGAAATTTGACTGAACTTGACTAAAAAATTGACTCAAAACTAAACTCACTCTTCTGAAAACTTAACTTGAAATGATAGAAACTCAATGAAACTCCACGACCTTCACTATGGGCTCTGAAATCCATTGATTTTCCACTTCACACTTGTAGGAATATCAAACTAATATATAGAATGAGGATGAAATTTTTTTCATAATTTCATATCAAAAAATGTATTGCTTCAGGAGCCTACCATTAACTGGCCCTCCTAAGAAATTTTTCCCACCCATTTCTTCCAAGAGATATGCATTTTGTCCATGAGAAGCTGCAATATTAAAAGGACCTTTCCATCAATTATCGAATTTCCCATGCTTACCCTTTTCTTCATTCATGTCATCCTAGCAGAGTACTACATCATCGATCTTGAAATCATCTTTCTTGGTTTTTCTTTCATAGATTTGCTTGATCTTATCATGGAGCATGGGAGTGTTTTGAAACACTTCTTCTCTTGTTTGCTGCAAGTGAATCATTTGGTTTATTCTGTGTTGTATGTCATTATCTTCACTTCCATATTCTTGTAAAAGCTTCATAACTGGGACAACCATTGAGAAGGGAAAACAATATCCACATCATAAAATACCTAAAATGGAGACATGCCAATGGATTTCTTGCTACTTAACCGATCTTCCCAGAATTCATTAATTATCTTCTTGTGCCAATTCTTCTTGTTTGCCTCCAACATATTTTTTATTATGTTGATCAAAGAAATGTTGGAGGACTTCGCCAATCTGTTGCTCTATGGATAATATGGTGTAGATTGACCCAAATTAGTGTTATACTTGTCACATACTTTTTTCATCTTCTTTGATTTGAAGGTTGCATCGTTATTCATGATGAGCTTTCTAGGAAAACCAAACTGGGAAAAGGTGTTAGCTTATAAAAACTGAATTATAACTGAATCTGTAGCTTGCCTGGTTTCGATCACTTCTATCCACTTTGTGAAATAGTCTGTGGTGGTAAGTATCCATCTATGTTGAGCAGATGAGGGTGGATGTATCTCACCGATAAATTCTAAGCCCCACTGCTGGAAAGGAGCTTCAACTAAAATGGGCTGTAATGGTAAAGGAAGAAGCTTACGTTTACCTTGGAAAAGTTGGCATTCATGGAAGCTCATGACCGTCTTGTAAAAATATGCAAAAAATGTAGGCCAATAATAACTTGCTCTCAGTAATTTGTTGGTCGTAGTCTTCCAGTACAAATGACCTCCGCAATCTCCCTTGTGGAAATCCTTCATCATTTCTTTAGACTCATCTTCAACTAAGAAATTGAGTAACACTCCTCCAGGATCATTCCTGTAGAGTGTACTATCTAGTATGAAATATTTTGAAGCCTTAAGCTTCAAGGACCTTCTCTTACTCTTTGACATGCCTGGAGGAGGGTTCAAATTTTTTAAAACATAAATGATATCAACAAACCATGGAGATGATGAAAAGAGATATGATACCTGAATAAGACTTACACCTTCTTCATCATCAGACAGTGTTGATATGAGATTTATGTCAAGTGCATGTATATTACACTTAGCCATAAGCTTGGCTAAGCCTTTCCCTTTGATCAGCTTCGTCTGATTGATCTCAAGGTCATATTCCAAAAGCGATACAATCCACCTACCTCTTCTTCCTTCTGGATCTGTTTGCATGAGTACTTCTTTAACCGCTGCATTTGGAACATATGCCAAAATATGTGAGTGTAGAATATAAACACGAAAGTCCTTGAGTGCTTTGACCAAGGCCAAGGCCTGTTTCTCGATTATTTTTTATTGGAGGATTTCATCCCTTATTGTGCGACTGATGAATGCTATTTGTAGCTCTATCCCATGTTTTTTCTGCATAAGCATAGCTGCCAAAGTATTCTCAAAAGAAAAAGAAAATATAATGAAATCTAGTGAATAATCGAGACTTGTCAAAACTGGAACAGTGGTCAAAGAAAATTTCACCTAGCTGCATGAATTACGAGAATTTTTAGACCATTTTATATCATTCTCCTTCTTCAACATGTTAGTTAACTCTCTAAGATGTTCTGCTAAGTTGGAAATGAAACTACATAGGAAATTCATCCTACCATTGAACGCTTGAATTTCCTTCTTGTTTCTAGGGAAATCAATTATCTGTATCACTTCAACTCTAGTAGGATCTATCCAGATCCCATATTTTGAGATGATGTGACCCAACATCTTTCCTTCTTCCATAGAAAATAGGCACTTTTAGGATTTAAGGAAATCCCATAGTTTCTACATTGCTGGAATACAACTCTCAAATGATGTAAATGCTCATCATTTGAATTTGAATAAGAAATCAGATCATCTAAATAAACAACAAGGAAGACATATTTCTCGTTACCAAAAGCTATGTACATGGAACACTGGAAGGTGGCCCTGACATTCTTCAAACCGAACGACATCTTGGCATATTTAAAGGTACCCCATGGTGTAGTGAACGTTGTCTTATCCTGATCATCTTCATGCACAAGGATCTAATTGTAGCCTGAGTAACCATCCAACAATGACATCCTGCTGGCTCCTACAACTCGCTAAAGTATGTGGTCCATTTTGGGTAGCGGGTAATTGTCTTTCAATGGCAATTTGTTTAGATTTCTGAAATCTACACATAGTCAAATTTCACTGGTCTTCTTCTGCACCCAAATCAAATTGGAGATCCAATCTAAAAATATGACTGGAAAAATAATACTTTCTTTATAGAGTTTGTTTACCCGCTTCTCAATGGAGGACAACAACTTTGTGTTTATTCTCCTGAGCTTCTGCCTAAAAGGATTTTGGTTTGGCTTGATTGGGATGGTGTGTTGAATGATATCTTTAATGTACACTTTTAGATCTGAGTAATCCCAAGCAAACACGTCAGAAAAATTAGTAAAAAAATCAACATATTTAGGCTTTACCTCTAGAGACAGAGACTTTGAAAGCTTGATGAACTTTAGCTTCTCTGTTGTTCCAATATTAACATCTTCTACGCCTTTTTCTGTGGGGACCAAAGTAGGTTTTCTCTCCACGTCATCTTGTTCAAATAACTCTTCCAAAGGTATGAGACCTTTTGGAACGTTATTTTCCTTAAGTTGAAATATGTTAATCGGATCTGCCTCAATAACTTGGTCACCCTTGTCATACACTTCATCAATAGAATAGTTCTCAAACTCACCTTCACTTTGAAGGAAATTATTCACTTGTTTATCGTCCCGGAAAACTTGCCAAAATTTTAAGTTATCCGGAATAACGGGCCTATTCTTTATATGAATCTCAAAATTTTTATTTGAAAACATTGTAGATCTGAAATTACTTGTAGCAGTGGCTAATGAATCAACCATCAATTTTTGCAATCTTGACACTAATTTTAGTGTATATTCTGAAAACATTATCAAAAGGTCAAGTGATACATTCCTATATTGCCTCATCCTTGGGTGATTAGCTTGATACTCATATTTGATTTGTTTAATTACTAGCTCTGAATACCTGTAGACTGCAATTCTTCTAGTTCCCATTTTTTTCAAATTTTCAAACCGGTAATGAGTGCTTCATATTCAGCCTCATTATTCATAAAATCAAATGCTAATTTGTAGGAACATGACCTCACATTATTTGGGACCTTATTTTTCTATTGAAATGGGTTGCCGATCCATAAACCAATTCCAGCCCCGTCTTTGCCAATGAAACCATCAAAGTCCATGCTCCAAAGACCATCTTCTTATTCAAGGTGTTGAAACTCTTGACTCTAATTTGACACAATTTTATGATCTGATTCTTTATGTTGTTCTAAACTTTCATCTGCCTTATTTGACAGTTTTTTGGATATAGTAGGAAAATTATATTTCTCTTTTTTCTAGCATTGTTGTAGTGCAATCTGAAATTTCAGGAACATCCTCTATTTCTAGTAATTGAAAATCTACATCATTTAACCCAGAATCATTGTACAATATGAAGGATTCTAAATTTGTATGTACAATGTTTATAGGATAATTATTAGGCCTTTCCTTGTTTGTAATAATGTATTTGATTTTAGTCTCATGATATAGTTTTCTCATTTGACAAAAGATAGGAATTGTGGCATAGGAAAAGTCCAACTGCAATGTACCTCACAATTTAGCCCCTCGAAAACTTGATAATAGCATACCGAAATGTGGTGGAATATCATCAACTACCATGCCCATAGGTACATTTTTGGCTGGGATCTACACTAGGGAGACAACTAGATCTTTGATTAGACCCAAGCAACGAACACGACCAAAATCAAAAGAATATAAATCATGATATGGGCGAGTTATGTCAAGGTCAAGCTTCCCCATGATAGCTTTGGGCATGAGGTTGTGGGAGGCTCCAGAGTCCAACATAGTGTTATGAGGGATGAATTGATGAACTTTCAGACTCAAGTAAAATGGTGGGACCTCACTATCTTTAGACTGACCATCGATTTCGGGACCAAATATTAACTCGAGCTGATCATCCTCTATATTAACCATGTCGGATAAAGGGTCAAATTTCAAGGTTTTGACTACATGGGATTTGTATTTATCAACTTTGACGAATTCAATAAGTGTAATAGACAACTTTAACTTAGAAATTTCTGACTCTAAATTAAAAGGTATAGTTTTGTCTACCTCTTTTATGATGACATCTCTTTTCTCAACATGATCTCTCGGTGCAACTTCTTTTCTCTGAATATCTCTTTCTTTGACTGGTGCACTTGTAGAAGCCTGATTGCTTCTATTTTGATTTGGAGCTTCAATCTCTTTACCCTTATTTTGAACTTGTTTCGATGGTGCTTCATTATGTTGAACTGTCTTCTTTAAAGGTGGAGTTATTGGAACATCACGACCTCTCAAAGTATACTGCCTTCACTGGGAACTCAATGCATTCAGATATCCTCTCTGATAATCATCAGATTCTACTTCTAACTCATGATCATTCGGAAATATAAAGTATTTATCACTAGGTGAACTTGTTTTTTCCACATATTCTTCATCCTTGGTGAGAAATATGGGTTGACCATCAACTGTGAAAAGAAGGTTCTCTTCTACTGTTGGTTCTTCCTCTTCATCACTCTAAGCATATTTCTGTTGAAGTGGTGTTCTGATTGGCAGCTGTTGCTATGTTTCAGGAGCTCTTTTCTCTCTCTGCTTTATCCGAAACTAAGGTTGTTGCTGGCCTCAAAATTTTGAATTTATGATTTGTGGCTTCGTCTATCTATGTTAAATATACATCTTATCGACCATTATTTCCATGGTTCTAAGAAAAGCATCAAATTTGGCATTAGATGAAGTGGAAGGTTCCTCTTTGATAGTCTCTTTGTGTTCAGTTTTAAGTTTGGAATTTTTAATCAAGATATTGGCCTCAACAGTCACTAAATTTTTTATCATCTCTTCAAGGGTAGTGGGATTTATTTCTCTCAATGAGTATGCCATATCTAGGTCAAAAGCATCGGGATAACACAGAAGGGCTAAACTAGGAGGTGGTTTCATTTCATGTGGGATGGAATTATAGATTTTGAGGTATCGAGAATTATAATCAGTACTGATTCATTAGGATTGTCTTTCAAGGAATCATATTCAGCAAGGATTTGTAAGGGGTTTTTCTTCTCATCCCACCTGGTTAAGAAATCATCAGTTAGTTCAGTAGGAGTCTTAATAGAATTAAATGCTAGGGCACAAAACCAAAATTTAACTTCACCGGAAAAACTTTGTGTGATGATTTGCATCTTGGCATCATCTGCTTCTAACTCCTCAAGATTTATGAAGGTTATGATTTTGACCATGTGCTAAGAAGAATTGATTTCATAGTTTTCATTGAAGAGGGGAAATATTTGGCCATATCCTTGAGGTAAGTCATGCAATTAGGCTGGTAAGACAAGTGGGGAAAATCTTGCCATAATTCTTGTTTTATGTGGTGGAAGGGGTGGAACGAGGGACGGATTGGTTTGAGGAGGTCCTTGAGAGGGAAGTTGAGATGATGATGGGATGGATGATGAAATAGTAACTATTTGGGAAACTTTGGGGATATGAAGGGTTCTTGTTGGTATTGAATAAAGGCTTTTTCAATAGTGTAACTTAGGGTATTGGCTAAATTTTCTAGCTTGTAATATTGTCTCCATATTTTAACATCAGTCTCGTTTGCAACTTCAACTAATGATGGATTTAACTCTAATCTCCAAGGTTTAGGGAATTTTGTATTCAAATCAATCTCGGATTTGGTTCTAAATAGTGATAACTCAAATTTGGTATCAAATACTAAATTTTGTATGGCTACCAAATTAGAAGGTAATGAGAAAGATCTTACAAAATTTTGACGAGGAGATTTTGAAGAACTTGAAGTTGGATGAGATATTTTCCTCCTTAGGATTCTTTCAGGATCTTTGACGAGAGAAAATGGAATTGGATTAGGATTAGACTTGATATACGTTATTCGAGAAGCCAAATTTGCATTTGAGGAACTGCAATTATGAAATCAACCTTATGAAACTCGATCCCATCATCCAAGGGATCAGTTTCCAACAGATCTTTATCGTACACCCAAGGAAAAGTTTGTCTTTTTGTTCCCTGGAAATGACACCAGAATTTCATCACTCCACGAGATTCCCAAGGCTGAAGAAGGAATCCCAATAGAGGTAACCATAGACTAAGCTTTTAACTTGATAGATAGCCCTATCAAGTCGGAGAGGGATCTCTCCAACGGGCACAACCAAGAGGGCTGGAGAAATTAGGGTTTTTAGGCTAGATATTGAGTGTAGGGAGTTGTTTTGATTTGATTTTGGTTGGGGAATCACTGGATGGAAAAAATAGGTCAAGGAAAACTAGGTCAGGGCAAAGGAGATAGGGTTGCAGGGATGAATGCGGCAAGGTAGGAATAAGGCTTATAACTTGAAGAGGATTGCGATGGAATGGTGTTGAATCTGAAAGAAAGCTAAGAAAAGCATAGGAGATGTATTTTTCTTAGACAGATGAACGTGGACAAACTACGATCAATTACCCAAAACTAACATGTGCAAACATGTATTCTGATTATCTAACTTGTAAGAGATCATAACATAGAAATGAAGTGAACATAAATAAAATACATTCTAACATATGATACTAAATAAAATAAAATTATAGACATCAATACCACAAGTATCCCATAAAATAGCTGCAACTCCTCTTTATTAGCTGACCAAACTGAGTACAAAAGTTTCCTTGATCAACAAGAAAACATACAAACTGATTCCAACCCTTCACTAGTGTGAAGAAAGGGGATAATAGACATCAAAAAATCATTCAATCATCCTTATGGGTCGAATCTATGAGGTGAGAAAGAGATCTATTAATTTTTGAACTGAAAACTGAAGTGTAGGACGGTCCAAGTGACTCACTCCTCATTACATTCAACTTATTCATTATGACTCATTAATGAATTTTACTTGATGAATCTACTCTAGGTAAGTAATATAAAACATAATTAAATTTTACCATCATTAATTACATGAGTAGAAACATAATTTCTTGAGGCAAAGTGAAAATTTCAGAGAAAATTTGAAAAAATCAGCAAATTCGACATTTGCACCCTCCAATGTGCATTTGCGCCCTCCATTGGTCATTTTCACTCTCTATGTTCAGGGACACTTTTGGAGGCCTTCGCGGTGTCAAAATTATTCCCAATATGTCCTTTTGGAAATCCTTGACTGTCCTCTTTCCAAATATGGCTTAATTTCTGAAAATGGAGGTCATTTCCCCCCTCAAAAAGTCATTCTCCCAAGGCTGGCATTTGCACAATGCCTAGGTCAAAAAAGGGGCAGAAAGGTGATTTTTTTATGGTTTTTTGAGCATTTCAGCCATCAAAGCTGAAAACCAAGGCTGGAAAAATGTTTTTATAAGATGAATGGGTCATTAGGAATATAATGGTTCCTTCCTTCTCCTCAAAAAGTGTGCCAATTATTTGCGTAGCACCTACGGCGCTGCGCAAATGCCCAATTTTCTGCTAAAAAATTGTCTCAAAAAACACTGAGATTTCCAAATTTTCACAAAAAGTTCAAAAATTCCTCAAAATTGTTGGAATGGTTGATGATGATGTGTCTAATCTTAGAGGGAAGACTCAGTAAGGAAGTCCAACTTTTTCTTCTCCTCCTTCGTCAACTCTTCAATTTTTCCATTGGCTCTTTTGAGCTTGGCCAATGAAATTTTCTCTTTTTGGGAATGGAGTTTGACCTTCCTCCTCAGCAAGTCATTAGCATTATTTTCCTTTTCTATCAGCTTCTCCAAGTGTCAATTGGCTCTATCAAGCCATGGTTACCTGTTCTTATTGATCTCTATAGCAAGCTGCTCATTTAGGGTTAGTTGGTCAACAAGATCAACTTCCCTTTGTCTCTCTAGAGCTAGAGCTCTTTTCAGACCTCTAGTTCTAGGTCTTTGTCTTGGTATAAGTTCTTCTTCATCATCAAGTAATCCATACTTCTCCATTGTTTCATCTAGCATGGCTTTGGTATTTTGAGCCTCCCTTTGAGAAGTGAAGTACTTCACCTCATCAATGACCTGTTTGGTCTTCAACTACTCATTTTCTTGCTCAAGGAAGTGTATAACATATCTAGCCCTGCCAAGATTAGTCTAAAGCTCACTAATATTGGAATCCTTACCTTTGATAGAAAAATTTATGATTTTTTCATTATCATCCTCATCTAGGTCAACCAGCTGAAATTCTTGCTCAGTTTCTTGATTGTCATCCTCATCACGAATGACTGCCTCAATGACCTTCTCTTTACCTTTATTAATCTTCTATGTTGATGTAGAAGGCATGGCCCCTTTCACTCCAAGTGAAGCAAACACATGCCTATATCCTCTCTGGTAGGTTTTTGGGAATGACTCAATCTCAACCATACTAGCCCACTTAGGTTCAATGTCATCTCTCCTGCTAGGTGACCCAAAAACATGATGAAATGGAGATGAAGGATCATGATGAGATGGAAATGAAGGAGGTGAATGGGACTGATCTAATGATGATGAGTGACTCATGGCCTAAGATGATGAAGGGACATTTTATGCATGTTGAATGGATGGCTCAATGAAAATATCATTGGCTATGAAGGTTCTCCATGCAATGTTCAGTTGATTAAGATGGTGGAGGAGTATGATTTTTATGAGGGAATGATGGAATATGCTTCTCATTTTTTGTTCATATTCCTTCTTATGGGTAATGTATGCCATATTCTCTATACTTTGGAAAATATAACAGGGCATGTTAAGCATCCTTACCCTAGTGATATGCATCAGGAGTCGAATGTGATAGGAATAGACCCTTGAAAATCAAACTTCACATAAAAAATATTGAATGATAATCTTAATCATTGGTGCACATCTATCTAAAAGGTGTGAAAAAGGTAAGAACCTCTTTGTTTGATTTTGGTGTCTTGGTTTTAGGAAGCAGTCAAAATCGTTTTTCTTTAACCTACCTTTCTTGAACCATTTCTCCCCAACATTTGGGATCCTTGTAGCATCTGAAATGATAGCAATAGAGAAGGTAAAAGTGACCCCAACTAATTTAACTTGGTTGTCATGGATTCCTGATATGAAAATTATAGTTAGCATGGGGTGGTGTTTAACCCTCTGAATTTCCTCACAAAAATCATAACAACCAACATGTTTGAAGCATGTGACAGTGAATGGAGAAGATAAGAGTTCCTTAGTGTTGGCAGGCTCAAGTCTGAGCACTCTTCCTCCTTTATGTGGCCTTCTTATCTCTGTTTCCTCTCCTTCACTGAATGATGTGTTTTCCTCTTCTGTTTCCATTGTGTTTTTGTTAAAACCCTAGGGATTAGGGAAGGAAAATGGGAAAGGGGGATGGGAAATTAAAAATGAGGGAGATGTGTGATAGGGATATGTCATATGGGGAGGGGATAGGGAGTAATGTTTAGGGATATGAGGAATGGGGAAGGGAAAAGGAATGAAAGAGTGAGGGGAATTGGGATTTATGAGCCTAGGTTAAAATAACACCTAGGGTTTAGGGTTTTAGGAATTAGTAGCTTAGGGATAGGGATTATGATAATAGGGATTAGGAAATGAATTTTAACACTTTAGGGATGGTATTGAGTGTAAGGGAAATGGGATTTTGGGAATTATGAGTGAAAGGGAGAAAAATATGGTTTTACATTCAAGAAGACACCAAATTACAAATTCAACTTGCAAAACTTAAACACATAAACTAAAGAAGATGATTTTTTGTGGCATGTGTCTCTTACTGGTTTGCTCGAGGTCAATGACCGAGTGGAGGAGCTTTGAAGGAAAATTATGATCACTTGGATACTTTTCTGAGCTTGCTAGTCATTTGCGCCCTTGACAAACTATTTGCGCCATCAACAACACATTTGTGCCCTCTTCAGTAGATTTGCACCCTCTTCATCACATTTGTGCCCTCTTTGTTGGGCTTGTGTTATATTCTTTCCATGACTAATCACGCGCGGGGGGGTAATAGGGGGGCCGATAGTCCCCCCTGTAAGTTGTGTTGGGTGCAACGTCGGGGGGTCATGGGAAGTGCCCCGAAAAAAAAATTTGGTCCTTATTTTTTGGTGGGTGGACTAGCCCACGGTTTTGTGCATGGGTTTGCACATGGTTTTGGGGCATGATGGTTTTCAGCCCCTAGTATTTTGTAGATCCGGTCAAGGGAACTACGATTATGTTCTAATCCAGGGTTAATGGATTGGTGTTTATGTATGCTTCGACATGTATATATATGTGTTGTAACACTAAAAGGAATATAATGAAAAATCAAGTTGGTCATCCCGATTTGGGATACAGGGGAAAATATTTGTGTTTATCTATTTTATGTTTTATGCTCTCGCTATTGTTTATTTTCTATTTTTAAGATTCATCTAAAGGTAATTTCTGTACAAGGTTAAAACCTACATTTGGTATCAGAGTAGTTTCGGTTTCAAGGGGACACCTTTACTGTTGAGGGGTTTTTTGCTCCAACCTGAGATAGACCCTGTTCAGTGGGAGATCTGCGAGATAAATTCTTACAGTGAAAGAAGATGGCCAGCGACAGGAAGATAGAGATCGAGAAATTTAATGGTCATATTTTTGAGTTGTGGAAGCTCAAGATGGAGGATCTACTGGTGGATAAAGATCGGTGGATCGCGGTAGATCCGGGTACTAAACCAAGGAAAATGTCAAATAAATACTGGAAGAAATTGGATCAGAAGGCAAAGAGCACAATATGGTTGTGTGTCTCAAAATTAGTATTGTTGAATGTATCTAGAGAAGCTACAATGAAGACCTTGTGGGACAAGCTAGGGACTTTGTACCAATCTAAAACTCTGGTGAATAAATTGTTCCTGCGGGAAAATTTGTATAACCTGAGGATGAAGGATGGAGACTCGGTGACAGAGCATTTGAATGCCTTCAATACTGTGGTAAGTCAGCTGTCATCTATTGATATTAAATCTCAGATGAAGATAAGTGCATCAGTTTTTTGTGTTCTCTACCAGACTCGTGGGACAATCTGGTTATTGCAATAGGTAGCAATACAACTACCTTGAATTTTGATGATATTGTGTCAGCCTTGCAATCAGAGGAAATGAGACAGAGAAATATGGAGGGTCAGAATGGAGATGCCTTATCTATACGAGGAAGGTCCAAAAGTAGAAACAAGAATAAGGTTTCGAATGGGAGATCTAAATCTCTTGGAAAGTTTGTAAAGGTGTGCTGGAAATGTGGAAAGGAAAGGAATTACGAAAAGGACTATAGACCTAAAGCTCCTCAGAAAGGAAAGGGATCTGATGATGCTCCTTCTACAGAGGCAGAAACCACTTTGAATGAAGGTGGGGATGTGTATTTGGCTTCTTCTTCAAATACACATGTAGATCATGAGTCATGGTTGATTGACTCGGGTGCATCCTTTCACTTCACTCCCCATAGGGAGTGGTTCTACAAGTATGAGAAGTATGATGGTGGCGATGTCTTCTTAGGGGATGATAGGAAGTCCAGAATCGTCAGATGTGGAAAAGTCAAGCTGAAGCTGCAAGGTGGAAGGATCAGAACACTTCCTAGTGTTCTGCACATTCCTACATTAGCCAAAAATCTGATTTCTATAAGCAAGATGGATGATGCGGGTGTAAAAACAGTGTTCGAGAAAGATACTTGTAAGATGGTTCGGGGAGAACTGGTATTAATGCGGGGAGTTCGGATTGGAAATCTGTACAAGCTATAAGGTAGCATTGTTATTAATGGGTGTAATAGTTATGCGGTTCCTGAAAGTGGGGAAGAAAGCCTAGCGGTCTCTAGAGAAAATACCATGCTATGGCATCAAAGGCTTGGAAATATTGGAGAGAAGGGCCTTCGGATATTGCATGGAAATGGTATGGTAAAAGGTATGTCCAATAGCTCTCTGGATTTTGATTTCTATGAAAATTGTGTGTATGGGAAGCAGAATCGGGTGAGTTTTCCTTCTGGTGCTAAGAGGGCGAACAAGATATTAGAGCTTGTGCATAGTGATGTGTTTGGACTTATGTCAGTTCCATCATTGGGTAAGTCTGTGTACTATGTTTCATTCATATATGAATTCTGAAGGAATACATGGATATATTTCTTGAGGAAGAAATCTAAAGTCTTTGACAAATTTAAAGAATTTAAGGCTCTAGTGGAAAACCAGATAGAGAAGAAGATAAAGGTGTTGAGGATAGATAATGGTGGGGAGTTCTGCAAGAAGGAATTTGAAGAGTTCTGTAAGAAGTGTGGTATATAACGGTAGAAGACTACTCCATACACCCCTTAGCAAAATGGAGTTGCAGAAAGAATGAACAAAATGCTGATGGAAAAGGAAAGAAGCATGCTCAGTGGTATCGGGTTAGGACAAGAATTCTAGGCAGAGGCAATGGATACTGCATGTTACTTGGTTAACAGATCACTTTCATCAGCGTTGGAGGATAAGACTCCACATGAGGTATGGACTGGTAAGAAACCCTCTCTTTCACATCTGAGGATATTTGGATGTGATGCATATGTACATGTTCCAAAGGAGAAAAGGAGCAAGTTGGATAATAAATCTAAAAGGTGCATCTTTATTGGGTATAAGGATGGTTTAAAGGGTTACAGGCTTTGGAACCCGGAAACAAGGAAGGTTGTGTACAGACGAGATGTGGTGTTTAGAGAGGTGAAAGATATTTTTAAACATGAAGTCCTACCAAAGGAACCTGAGAAGATAGAGTTTGAGCTAAAGGAGGATGAATCAAACTCTACAATAGAAGAAGACTCAGAAGAGGAAGAGCCACAAACTCCAGCTGTGAGAAGATCGGTTCGGGAAAGAATACAACCAAAAAGGTATAGTCCATCTACTTTCTATTCATATTTTTCTTTAACTATAACTGAGGATGGTCCCAGAACCATCAGGGAGGCAGTAGATTTAGAGGATGGAAAACTCTGGAAGGAGGCCATGGTTGATGAAATGGCATCCTTGCATAAAAATGAGGCATGGGATCTAGTGGAGTTGCCAGCTGGAAGAAAGCCCATCGGTAGCAAATCGGTGTTTAAGAAGAAGATGAGTGTAGAAGGAAAGGTGGAGAAATACAAAGCTCGGTTGGTAGAAGAAGGTTATTTACAGGTGCTAGGAATTGATTTTGGTGATATTTTTTCTCCTGTTTCCAAAGTTACTTCTATTAGATTACTTTTATCTATTGCTACTGCATTTGATTTTGAGGTAGAACAGATGGATGTGAAGAAAAAATTTCTTCACAGGGATCTGGAAGAAGATATCTACATGAAACAAACTGAAGGCTTTATGGTGAAGGGGAAGAAAGAGTTGGTATGCAGGTTAAAGAAGTCATTGTATGGGTTAAAATAGTCACCAAGGATGTGGTATTAGAAATTTGATACCTATATAAGCGGACTTGGCTTCACCAGAAGCAAGGAGGATCACTGTGTTTATTTTAAATTAATTGGTGACCGTGTTATTTATTTGGTAATATATATGGATGATATGTTGTTGATTGAAAATGACAAAGAAATTATCCAAGATTTTAAGACCCAGTTTCTCTCCAAATTCGACATGAAGGATCTTGGTGCTTCAAACTATATTTTGGGCATGGAAATTAAGAGAGATAGGGCAAAGAGGAAGCTTTGGTTAAACCAAAGGAAGTATGTTGAGGCTATATTATAGAGGTTCAATATCCAGGATAGTAAACCGATGAATTTTTCTATTCCTATAGGTACAAAGCTGTCTACTAAACAATGTCCCAAGATACAAGAAGAAGAGGAGGATATGTCCCATGTTCCATATGCAAGTGTAGTGGCTAGCCTGATGTATGAAATGGTCTGTACTAGACCAAGAATTGCACATGAAGTGGGAGTATTGAGCAGGTTTATGTCAAACCCAGGGAAGAAGCATTGGACAGCAGTGAAGCGGGTTTTTAGATATCTGCATGGCACTAGTGATTATGGCTTGTGCTACTAGGGAAGACCAGGATTGGAAAGAGTGTTGGACATTAGTGGTTTTGTTGATGCTTACTGGGCTGGAGATCTGGACCAAAGAAGATCTACAAGTGGGTATGTGTTTAGCCTATTTGGAGGTGCAGTGAGTTAGATGAGTAAAAGAGAGTCTGTAGTGCCTCTTTCAACTACAGAGGCAAAATACATGGCAGCCACTCATGCAAGCAAGGAAACAATTTGGTTGCAGAGATTGTGTTCAAGTATGGGGTTGGTGCAGCAAGCTATAAGGATAGAATGTGATAGCAAAAGTGCAATTTTCTTGGCTAAGAACCCTGCTTATCATTCAAAGGCAAAGCACATTGATGTTCAATATCACTTTGTGAGATATATGGTTGAGGCTAAAAGGGTGTTGTTGTTAAAGGTGGACACTTTGAAGAATGTTGTAGATGCATTGACAAATTTTGTGAGCACTCAGAAGTTCTCTTGGTGTAGAGAAACATTGGGTGTTTGCAAACTTGCGTTGTCGACACATCTCTATAGCTTCTAGGAACTTATCAATTATAAGTGTGGGTTTAATATAAATATTTTGACTAATCACGTGCGGGGGGGGGGTGGAGGGGGGGTAACGAAGGTGATAACCCCAATATACATTGTGCTAAAGCACAACGTTGAGGTCATGATGGGCGGTAGCCCCCCCTGTTGGGGTCCAGGGCAGCGCCTTGAAAAATATTTTTGGTCCTTATTTTCCGGTGGGAGGACTCGCCCATGGTTTTGTGCATGGGTTTGCACATGGTTTTGGGGCATGATGATTTTCGGCCCTTGGTATTTTATAGATCCGGTCAAGGGAACTATGGTTATGTTCTAATCCAAGGTTAATGGACTGGGGTTTATGTATTCTTCGGCATGTATATATATGTGTTGTAACACTAAAAGGAATATAATGAAAAATCAATCTGGTCGTCCTGATTTGGGATCGAGGGGAAAATCTCTGTGTTTATCTATTTTATTTTTGTGCTCTCACTATTGTTTATTTTCTATTTTTAAGATTCATCTGCAACTAATTTCTGTACAGGGTTAAACTATACACTCTTCAGCACATTTGTGCCCTCTTCATCACATTTGCGCCCTCCTCAACACATTTTCACCCTCTTCAGCACATTTGCGCCCTCCTGAATGTATTTGCACTCTACTGAACATATTTCCACCCTCGATTCTACTCCTTTTCCAATTCGCTTAGAATTTCAACATTTTGGTCTCTTGGAGTGCTATATTGATATTTAGAAGAGGAAAATGAATTTGAATTGATGTCTTTGAGTCATATATAGAGAAGTGAATTTGTATTTGAATTTAAAAACCCACTTTTCTAAAACATTTGTTGATTACCCTTTCATCTGATTTTCCTTTCTTGTTGGATGGTGTTGTTGAAGTTTGACACTTTTCTCTTTCAATTTGGCCTGTGTGTTTTGAGTTGGCAACTAGGGATTGAACTTATTACATAGAGGAAGCATACAATTACATAAAAAATTAAAAATAAATTACATCTCTGTTTTCACATCAAAATTACATTTTGATATGAAAATAATAAAAATCAAAATTACAAATTTAAAAATATCATATTTACATGCTGACAATATTTTGCAGATGAAAATGAGATGTTTATTAAGTCACTCTCACACCTTTTTCTGACCTTATTGAGATGAAATGGTGCATTTTTTGACCTTGAAGATTGAAACCTAATGACCTAATTGGACCTTGAATGACCTGACTTCCATGATTGACTTTGATTGACATAAGACATAGTGAAATGAGCTTTTCAAAATTATTTTTATGCTTAGCCAGACATGAAGGTGAGTAAAAAAATGTGAAATATTGAGGGAGAGTGAGATTTTATGACTAGGACTACCATCAGTGAAACAATTTTTAGCATGACCTAATGGAATGAAATAAAATTTTTAGAGTGGGACACCTAAACTGGAAACGAAAAGAGTGATTTTGATCATTGATGGCAAAATGCAGCTCCTGACACTAACAGATGGCACACACGCACCAAATCCATGCAAACATACTAAACCTATCTCTCCTAAAGAGATGTCATCACTGCACCCTCATTCATTGTTGTACATATCTCTGCATAATCTCTACTATAGGAGGTTCACCCTGTTGCTAAAATAAGTCTCTATGTGAACATTAGATGGATGCTTGTAAGTCTACTATGAAAAGGAGGTTGAGTTCCTCATTATTTTTGGAGATAAAAAATTCTCTTGTAATGATTGAGTAATTTTTAGAATTGAAGATTATCCTTGTAAAGGACAAATTGCTGCTATAGCTGCAATTATTTGAAGAGGCCAGGCCACTTATTTTGAAAAGGAAAAGAGAAATCATCTTTATAAACAAAAACTCTGGAAAAAATTTTATGTTGACTTTTCTATTGACAAAACAAAATTTCTCGCGTTAATCTCAAATAAGTATCTATCAACATATTTTATTTTTGTTTCTGATGCCGAAAATGTTATTAGAACCAGAACAGAGGTCGCTAAATAGACTAGTCAGGCTAGTTCCGGGGTTTCCGTCTTCGTACTAGACACTCAAAGCAATTTTGGTCTGCACTGGTTTAGAACCCATCCTGGTCCTCTTAGGACCTTTGTATATTTTTGTCTAAAAGTTTGGATTCCCATAGATGTAAATGTATATATTTTTTATAATCAAAGTTTGAAAATTTTGGGAAAGATAAGAATGAAAATGGCACTGGAAAAATAAAGACAAATGAAGAGATTTACATAAATATATCTTTTTGGATGACATGGGTATGTATATGAGACAAATGAAGAGATGTACATAAAGATATCTGTTTGGACGACATGGGTACCTATATGTCTTGCAACAAAGCCATATGTTTCATTTATTTTATTTTGTTGGTTTTATTTAGAATGGATAGCTTTGTTGCTAACATGTTTTTATATAGGCTATTAATATAATGTCCTTGCATATCGTTTGACTAGATTAGTTAAAAATGGGAAAGAAAAGAAAATGGAAACATATCATGGATCTTGAGGTGTAAGACCTCAAATAAAAAATCACCTTGTCTATTTAAGACTTCGTTTAGATGGAAATAAATAAAGAAACCAATATTATTGATCGAGTTGCCTTAATCTCGTTAAAACGAATTTCTGACTTTATCAAAGGAAAGGAAGAAAATCCCATTGCTCCATGTAAGTTCATATGGAAAACAAACAAAGAATGAAAACAAAGAACTACTGCTGCATTGTAATATGAAATGTAAGTATTTCAAAAATTGATTGTCTAGGTCATTTGAAACTACATTTATCTTTCTTTGTATGTGGTAACAATTGAAAATTTTGGTGTAGTTATCATTTTTCATTTATCCCTCAGGACAAAAGATGATATCCTCCACTAAATGAAGGACCTCATTTGTGCAAAAGATGGGTTTCCAAAGCCATTTTTTTGTGAAGGTTATAAATAAAATTCCTGATAGAGCAATACTAACTTTCAATATGTATGAACATGAAGATGGGGAAGGTTTTCCTTGTCATAGCCAACATGAAACTTCAGGTGAGACGAGGACCTTTCATAAGTCAAATATTTCAAGGGACATTGTTTCACATGTAAAGAGTTGTTTCTTTTTTGGAGTGTATTTTGATATAGTGTATAGAGCCAACATTAAGATACATGTTGACATGGATGCGAGAGCTTGGGATAGGGATTTATTCTTATGCAGAAAATATATTGTAAATATATATAATATGTTGGTGAAGGGAAATGATCAACTTTGCCAAAAGAATGAAATGACTATAAACCTTTGGTATCAAAAGCATCAAGAATATTTTTCTTTTAGCAAAATCCCAATGGTGTGGAGGTCTCTTTTATAATAGGGATTCAAAGAAAGGGGATGTTAGAGACAATAGTCAAGCTATCACACAATAGCTTGATAGCCATGGATTCAACATTTAATTCAAATAAATATGGGGTAAGTCAGATTCCAATGATTGATTTAATATACTTATTTAAGTTGTAGACATTCAATATTATTAATAACTTGTATTTGACTTTATGTAATGTTGAATAGGACAATATCAGTTGTATATAATTGTGGAATTTAATGAAAAACAAAGCGGTGTGACAGTTTCATGGGTCGCAGCATCACAAAACACATCAGATGATATTGCACTATGGTTGGAACAACTCATGCACAAGTGTTTCAAAACTTGTTCTAATGAGAAATTCAATGTTTTCATGGTCGATGATGTATTGATTGAATCACTACCTTGAGATAGCTTTAACATTGTCGTGATACAACCAAACTTGATTTTTTTCTAAAAATAATACACTAAAATGCATTGAATATGGAAGGAGGATCACAAGTTGTGATGTGATATTATGTGTTTGGCATGTATGGAGGGCTTGGTTAAAAAACGTCAATCGGTTGGCCACTAGTTCCATAAAATCCAATGAGATGTTCAGTGAGTTAGGTTTCATCATGAAACACACTCTCTACAATGAAGTGGAAGATGGAATCAATCAATTTTTTTATCAAATTTGCAGATGAAGAGAAGTTCTTAAACTATTTCCAAAATAATTGGGTTGCTGGAGATAAGATTCGTAAGTAAACAAAATTTTCGTATTATATGCTTTTTTGTTTTCTATAAAGGTGATATATTGAGACTAACATGGTTCTATTTTCAATTAGGAATGTGGGTGAAAGGTTTTCAGGAGATTCCTCGTGTAAATCAAGAAACCAATAATGTTGTTGAGTCATACCATTGTTACTTAAAAACAACATTTCCTTCTGATGGAACGAAAAAAATGTCCCCAGAGGATGGATTGGTTGTTGTATATGCTACTAACAACTGTTTAAACTTGTTATCGGTTCAAGGAAATATTGAAAGAAGAAGGATTTATAAACAACTACAAGAGAATAAATAAGCTGTAATCATCAGTGGACCAAGCAAGAAAAATTCCAGATACTAATTTTTGTCCTCATGAGAACATAACCCATGCTTACTGGGTGAGAAGATAGACAAATCGAAGTAAAAAATACCTTGTCACCTGGTATCGCACGGATTTTATAACGTGTGAAATTCCATGGTCAATTCATGGAAACATTTTCAAGCATGCCATAAAGGTTAATTGGTTGTATTTTCACTTGGATAATTCAAATCCATTGATTCATAAATATGCAGAGGATTACATATTCAATGACCAACAAGAGATAAATATAGATCCCAGAAACCATTATGTATATGTTGATGCTAGTCTTATGGCCATAAGTATTGTTGATGCAGATGCCGAGGCACTTCATTTGGCAAGGGAGGAGTTGTCTAGCCATGTACATCTCATTTTAGATAACCCTCATACTACTTTGACAAAGACAAACTAGTTGACTGGTATGATTAAAAAATTGTTGTATGAAACCAATAATTTGCACATTATGGATTTTGACTTCACACCTGGGTCGGGTTCTCTTGATTCATATTTGAAGAGGAAGAAGAGTTTCCTTAGTCGTGTAAAGAAAATAAAAAGAAGGATTAAAAACAATGGTTTGGAAATTGATTTAAATTTTGATCTATTAGAATATGAACCATTTCAGTTTCGATACCTCAATAAGAGAGGACATCCTCGATCAAATAATTGAATGTCTATGGTTCCAAGTTAGTTTCATGTGTTGAATAAAGTCATGTTTTTAAATTTAATTATTTAGTCATCACCATTCTTTAACATGTGGTATGTTTATTTTTATAGAAATACAACAATCCAAAAGCATGGCGATAACCCAAAACCAAAGGGAGATGCAAGACCATCCAACCTTACCTACCATGCCAGGTACATTTGACACTCTATTTCATTGTGTGCACACATATACCTTGATGCTCTAGAAAATTTCATCGTGCTAACATATGCCACTTTGCTAGGTAACTATAGAACAAGTGGAGAAGCATCATGTTCTACCATGACTAATCATCCATAGAAGAGATTCAACTCTAGTGGGAATCAATGAGGTATGCACAAACAATAGGTAATTTTTTTCCAGAGAGTGTATGCATGTACTTTCTAAAGTGATGTGCTAATTAAATGCATAGTAACTTGGATAGAGTTCTTTCATTTATTTCACTTGAGTGGTAAATTATTCTTAATATTACTTATTCTTCCATGTGCACTAGACCCAATTCTGAGTTTTGAAATAAAAAATAAATACAATATACAAATATATGATTTATATAATGTGATTCTCATTATTTTTCTTGTGTTCATTTTTTGAGAGCATAATTCTTGAATTTCTGTTACTATTTGTAGCATTCTCTTATGTGCAACACTATGCTTGGAACATCTCCAAACCGTGGGATTATGATGGAGAACGAGTTGTTTCATGTAGTCCTGAAAAGAAGTATTATGTGCACTCATGACGAAAGAAGCTCAAAAATAGGGACTCAAAAGAAACTCAAAACAAATGTGCATGTGATCAGGGACTCTATTAAACAACCAATATTATCATAAAAATTGTGGAGAGATTGGAGGTTTGTACCAACTTCTCTGAAGCTGGGAATATATACTTGAAATTCATATTTTATCTATATATATAAATTTTAGTTGTCCAAAATGGTCTTATAGCATATTTTATTTTCAGCTATTGTTGTCTTCATGGTTTGGTAATTTACAACACTTATATGTCTTGTTCATTTGATATAATTTCAGGTTGAAATTCTTGATAATAACTTTGATATTGAAGATAATAGGGAAGAATTCACTACTTTAATTATTGTTTTCATTAAGTGATTTTCAGTAGTGGTTGCTCCTATTCTAATTTTTTTTCTTGAAAAATAAAAATCTATGTATGTGAATGAAGAACACAAAATTCAGTGTGTGAGGAAGATTTCAAATCTATTAATATAGGTGGAATGATTTTGGCTACAATGCCTTAAAATAAATAATTGTGTCTCCAAACATGAGAATTATTGTTTCCCCACATAGACATGTAAACATATAAGTTGTGAAGGAAGAAACACACCCAACAATCTATGCTCCTTGATCACATCTAAATCACTATAGATCACTTCACTCTGTAGACTAGATTCTTATTTGAATGCAAAGAACAACTTTGTTCAAAGCATGCCAACCCCTATATTTTCAAAGCTAATTGGGTCAAATATAACACAACACAATAATACCACATAATATCTAACCAAAGTCTAATTTAGCACTAGTAAAAAATGGCTAATTAGTTACTAAAAAATGATTAAATTCTGCATATAAACGACAAATTTTCAGTCGGTGACCAATAGTAGCTAATTTACAGTATCTTATAGCATGACCATATTTTAGGCATTTTTAGCTTAGTCATTAGTTTTTTGTCTCCATTTCATCATCTAGTTGTATATTTAGTTATAGATTTATTCATTAATTTAGTCATTGATTTGGTCATTAATTATCACAATTAATGACCAAATATACAAAAATATATATTACTATATGACCACCCGAAAAAACCAATTAATGACCAAATAAATATGACCAAAATTTTGGTCGTGTTATAAGATATTGTAAATTAGCTACTAATAGTCATATATATGTAAATTTTAGTCATCATTTGAAACCAATTAATGACCAAAGAAATATGGCTAAGAGTTGTTCATGTTAAAAGACACTGTAAATTAGCTACTAATAGTCATATATAAGAAAAATTTAGTCATCGTTTGAAACAAATTTATTACCAAGGAAATATGAATAAATGTTGGTTGTGTTATAAGATACTATAAATTAGCTACTAATAGTCGTATATATGAAAAATTTGGTCGTCATTTGTAATCACAAATTTATCATTTGTAGTAGTCATTTATCTTTTTTTGGTAGTTTCATATTCATTATATACGCGACTAATTTAGTAGTTTATATTCATTTCATTTGTTTTCATTAATAATCATTATAAACAACTAATTTAGTCGTATTCATTTTACTTGTGTTCATATTTAGTCAATATAAACTACTAATTTAGTAGTTCTAGATTGATTTTATGTGTTCATTATTAATCAACATAAATTAATTAGTATGATTTTGCGACTAAATTAAAAATAAATGCATACAATGTGCATGCTTATCTGATATAAAAATGCAAAGTTACATATGTTAATTACAATACTAAACAACATCAAGTGAAGTTATAAATAATTTCAACCAAATAAATTATATTATACGAAATGTCAAGTATTACAATATGAGTTTCCAACTTAATATTGGTTGGACTAAAATTTACACATGAAATGTTGTTTCGTAACTTCAAAACATTATCATTATGTTTCCAATGCATTGCAGGTGAATTCAACAACTCTGAAGATTTAACCATTAGTTTCTATGTGTGTGTCTTAGCGGGATATTGAATCTAAGGGTATCACTAGACCAATTCTCTTATATCTTTCTCTTTTTTTGTTTTTCACTCTAGTGTTTTTTTCTCCTCTTTCTTCAATTCTTGCTTCTTACCATCATCATTGATTTCCTTTTATGAAAAAAAGAAGAAGATACAGTGCAGAGTGTAAGCCATGAAAGACGATAAACACTATAATATAAACTAAAATAGACTATAAATGATTTATATGCCATATACCTCAACATAAGCAATGTCAAAGCCATTTTTCCCCATAAAAGAAAGAAAATTGATCAAGTTTTCTTTAGTTGGGCTATAGTGGCCACTATGTGGCCAGATGACCTGTATAAACAACTAAAATAAATTTTCACCATTGAAAATAACACCTTAATAGTTTAGTATTCAACCTTCAAGGAAAGCTTAGGCACAATCATGTCAAACAATTTACATGCTAAAAGGCTCAAGTTGTAGATAACTTGTGAAAACAAATACTCTGATATGTGATGTTTAATCATTGTCATTTTATTCACAATAACATTTCATTCCCTAACACATGAACTTGGTCAAGTATATAAACAACATATGCTCAAATAACAACATAAAATTAAACTTTCCTAATAGTCATGAAAACATTTTAACACAAAACTACTAAAAGTATTTCAATCAATATTGTGTAATACTAATTTCATCTTCAGCCTTTGGTTGTTGTTTAAATAGACATGATACCAAATATTTTCAATTTAATAGTTAAAAGACAAAAAAATAAAAGTAAATGTTCAAAATATAATAAAACAATAAAGAGAAGATATTGGATATTGAAATTATAAAAAATTTGTTTACCTGTCCATCAATGTCTTGCCTGGCATTCCTAAAACATTTGATTTGCCAAAATAACCAATGAGGTGAAAGAATCACAACATTAAAAACCATAGAAAGCACTAATATAAACATTTCCAAAGTCGATGGCTCTGATGCCTAAAGTATCTCCAACAACAAATGAATAATATCCAAGTCATGCTCTGCATTGTCTCCCGGCCCCATCCTTTTCGCAATCACATTTCCTATAACTTTCCCACAGTAGATTCAAGTAACAATCAAATGAAGGCATTAAAATTTGTTTTTATCTTTTTTATATATAACATTTGAATAGAAATATATTTTAACACAAAAAAACTATAATAATAATATTATCTTCAAGTTTTGGATGTTGTTTAAATGGATATGATACCAAGTATGTTCAATTTTATAGTTAAAAGGAAAAATAAAATAAAAGTGAAAGTTCAAAATACAATCAAACAATAAAGAGAAGATATCATGGAATGGGTGTTGCAATTATAAAAATTTGTTTTACATATCCACTAGTGTCTAACATTCCTAAAATTTCTTTCCCAAAATAATGAGGAGGTGTAATAATCACAAAATTAAAAAACATAAGAATCCTTCCTAGAAACATTTCTAAATTCGATGGATTAGGTGTCTGAAGGATCTGCAACAATAAATGAATCATATCCGAGAGATTCTCTACATTGTCTCCCCGTCCTTTTTCCAATACCATTTCTTGTAAGCTGCCCACATTAGAGTCACATAACATTCAAACAGAATATTTTGTATTTTTGTACAAAAATATCAAGATTTGTCAAGCATGCTAACTGCATGGTACAAATATTCATAAATATTTGAAAAAAATAATATTAAAATATTTTATATTTTTGTAAAAAAAAGTGGAGATTTGTCAAGTAGGCTAATTGTACGGTACAAAAACAAATTCCGCAAATGTATCCCTAAATACAATGGATCTTACTCATAAATATTTGTAGAATATTTGTCAAGCATGAAACGTGTACGTCTTTGGAGTCATAGTTGTGTGAATTTTTGACATATTTGATGCAGATTCAATTTTTTTCTCCTTTATTTGAGCTTTGAAGGCTCTTCATCTATTGAGCCTATAATAAAAGTACCTCTACCACCATAACCCTTACACAAATTTGGTTCCTAACTGCTTCCAATCTTGCAAGTTGCTACGGATGAAAAACAAAGGAGGTCATACCCACTGAGTATAAATTTACCTCAACCATTGTGAATGTGAAAGGAATTTTTTTTGCTTCGAAAATTTTGAGGGCCTAGAAGGTTTCCTAGAAGTTTGAACTGGAAATGTCAAGGCTTTAAGGTTGGTTTATTTTGAATGGTCACTCTTTATGGTGTCCTCATCCTACTTTAATAAATAAAAGTCAATATGAAATGGTTCTTAGTCCTTTCATTTTTCAAAAGAGGCATTAACAATACCAAATAAATTTTTGATTCTCAAACATGGGAATGTGTCTTTTTCCCGCAGAAAAAAATTTCAATGTTGCCAATCTTCATAGACATGTCACCGAGTAGGTCAAGGTAATAATCCCCAAATTACTCTTCATGAAATTATGCTTGCAATCCTCTACAGCATGGTGGATGGAGTTGAATTGGAACTAGGTCGAAGCATTTACAAAATACATTCTAGTGAGTAACACTCACTAGGTTATGCGATAAAATAAAATGGGAGAAATTTTTTCTCCTAGTGGTTATCCACATGGGCGTGGAATACTCACTAAACCCATTGCCTAATAGGTTTCAATATTAGCGTACAAAGTGTCATAGGCCATCAACTTCCCTAGAGCTCAATAGATTATTAGAGTTGGAATTATATTTCTTGTGTGTAAGAAAAGAAATAATTATTGTTTAGATTTTAACAAGGGCCAAGATGCTCAAATTTTTACTTGGGGAAAAAAAATAACTTACTTATGACATTCTATTGGCTCTCATACTCCCTCTGATTTATCGATGGAATCTCAAAGTTCTAGTAGAAGTTCAAGGCATGAATCTGGATATGTTGATCACTAAAGGCAAGAATCACCATAGCTAGACCATCTAGCCCTCCACCACTACCCCAGATTGATAAATTGTTAACACCTTCCCTAGTTATTTAAAAGAACAAGAAGCCAACCAAAGATGTTTATCATGTTAATGATATTTGAATTTGTATTATCACAAATTTTTAGGCAACTAATGCTAGTTGGGGGTTGTTCCTAATAACAAAGAAGATACCCCTTTAATTGAAAGTTTCATCATGATAGTTAGTGAATTGTTTGGAAATGGGCGAACACTGCTTTTGTGCCTTTATCGCAAGAATTTTTTTTTTCATTTATTTCAAGCGGCTTTTAATAAAGGTTGGTTCTAAAATGTATGTATGTGTGTCAATTTTGATAGGATTTATGTTTTTGGGAATTTTTTTATAGATATTGGGGCTTTTCACACCACTATTTTCAAATTTTGAGGTTTCTCAACTACACACCATTTTGTGTGACATTACTAATATGTAATATATTTTATTGATAGTAAAAGGAAGCATTTTATATAGAAAAAGAATCAGGAAAAAAAAATTAGCATTACAACTAGGATTCATCATGTTCAAGCATTCTGCCACAAAACATCCATCACATAAGAACTATAGAATTCAGTAGGAAAAAAACTATGGTGGGACATGATGTCACGATCCTCTTGATGCTTGAACATTGAAATTGATGCATACTAACTACCCATTCCTAACAATTTTCATGATGTTAAGCACAAAATATGTACTATTATGCCAGATGCCATCTGTTACCTAGGTACCAACTAAATGGCACAGATTATTTCCTATCTTGTGGACTTTTAGTTCGATATTATTCAACACCTTATCAGTTATATATATATTTATTTCTTGTGAATTCTTCGAACTTCAAAAACTAGTTTTTATAACAAACATATACAATCTGTGTGCACAAGTACTTAACCTTTTTACCACTATCTCAAAACATTCATTCATAAAGGCGTTTTACAATTATGAAAATAGACTCAATATATTACATTTTTATGGGGGGAATTTATATGTATTTAGTATTCTTAAAAATATATCTAGTAAAAATAGGGGACACCTAGTAAAAATAGGGTTTTTTTATTGGAAAGATGTATTGGGAATGGGATTCAATAGAAGTCTTTTAGAACAAGTTTGGTGTGAATATGTGACTCTACTGATTTCCTATGGGATAATGTTACCAAGTTGAATCCCATCTAGAGATGCAAGCATCTATTCACAGTGGTAAATGAGGGTGAACCCTCTAAAACTTATGTGGTTTAGTGGAATGTTTTGTACATGAAGTTTCTCAATCACATTTCTAGGTGCATGACCCTACTTAATCACGGTTGTGCTTTTGGATTTAAAAGTAGTGATCCAAAAGACTAATAAGACTTGTGTTGCAATTATTTTATCTAAGGAAACACCCAATAGTCAAACAATACATTAGAAGTGGGAGGTTGCAGATGTGTCCATAAAACAACTCAGTGAAATACACAAGTTCAAGACAAACATATCAAGATGGTGCAGTTGTGGCCAATCAAATGGTTCTTGATGATATATTTTATTTTCTTGGATGATAAAATTGTTATTAATACTCATTTACAGTTTTATTCTTATAATATTCACTACCAATGTATGCTTTTGTGGCATTATATATTGGATCAGATAATATTTGAACTCCTTGGTTAGAAAAGAGAGTTTGATCATATTTATTCTCTCCATATTATGGATTTTTCAACTTGTTTGCGCTCTTACCATCTCCCTTGAATTTAATTCTATTGTAATAATGTTCTCTCTCACTCTCCAAATCATTATCATCAAGCATGCCCCATTAATGATATGGATCAATGCTTGCACCATACTCAGAACTGTCATTGCTTCTAATTGCAATTGGAGAGTCATGTATATTAGATTGTTGTCTTTTGGTGGCTCTTTCTTAGACAATATATTGATATCAGTTTGATATGATGGTCACATGAGGCTGGAAGCTACTTGGTGTAATTTTCCTTAAATCTTGAAAACAACAGAGCAGAAATGTCATTTTTTATAATTTTTTGTTGAAGCTTCTTCATACAACATACGTTCTCGCAATTGCAACAAAAGCATGTTCCATCAGTATGAATTATCAAATTTTGTAGGCCAAAGTGCAAGGACAAATTCATTCATTTTAGGAAAAATAAGAATATGAAATTAAGGTCCATTCAAGGACAAATTATGCAGACATGGTTGTTTATTCAATACTTACCACGTGTTTCAGAGCCATAACGAAGGTTGGATTTGAGAGTATCCTCCCAAAGCCAATGCTCTCTTGATATGACATTGAATTCACTGTCTCTTAGGGTTGCAAGGTGGCATTGGCAGAATTAGTTGATTTATTTACTATATTTTAAAATCACATATACCTTTCTCTACCATATTTCTACCAACTAAAATGGGCATTGTTATGTTGTGAATGCCATTACCATGCAACTTGGTAGTTTTCAAACTAGACCTATCACCAGTAAGGTTGTGAACCAAAATCTTTATCTAGCTCTGCTCGGTGACCATAATTGTCTTCTTGGATTGCTTACAGTAAGAGCTTTAGTTGTACATCACGCAAATTTGGGGGCTCCAAGTCTACACCTATTAGCTAAAGTTGTCTTTTCTGCCATTGTGGTCCTTAAATTTGGAGGTGTTCCACCTGAAAAAGTAGGTATTAAATAAGGTTGCAAAGGATTTTTTTTTACTTTGAGAGAAGTTCCTTGTGCCATTAATGAATTTCTAGATGACACAATGCTACCTTTGTTCACAGAAGAAGGTTCTGGAGGAGGAATTGAATTCTTCTAACTTAGTTTTGGCAAGGAAGATTGAAACTGTGGTTTTGATGATTGCATGACTGACCTTGGTGAGGACTTTGATGTAGACAATACTGAATTTGAAGATGGGTTAGAAGAAATTGGAGAAACTACAGAGTTTGGTGTTTTCACTGAAATATTATGTGTTGTTGGCTTTGATCCAGACATAATTCACCTTGAGGAGGGGATTGAATACCTTGAAGAGGCTTTAGATTTGGTTTTTCTCACTGAAGGTTTTTGTGTGCTTGTGTTTCTTAAACGATAATTACCATAGGATGTCTTTGGTGCATATATTCTTGACCTTAGTGAGGGGATGGAAGACCTTGAAGAGGCTACAACTTTTGGTGATGCCACTGATGCTTTATTTTTTATTGAGTTTGTTAAAATTTTTATCAAAGAGGAGGGTGTTATTTAACTTGAATTTGAAACCCCCCTCACATTTTTGAATGAAGGTTCTATCTGAATGTTAGGGAGTTTCAAATTATAGAAATTCAATCTCATGTACCAAAATATTCATAGACATCCCAAAAATAAAAACAACCTATTATATGTCAATTAAATCTACATAGAGCCAACAAGAAATATGGTGAAATCTAAAATTACCAATCCCTTAAACTAGTAAAGAAAAAAAAGAAGAAAGCACCCAAAGGATCACAAATAATAGTACAATAGAGAAAAATAATAGTATCTCAACAACTATAATTGCAAGGCATAAATTAATATCATAAATTCCAATTGTTGCACTAAAAGCAAATTCAAAATAACATAAAAGAGGAGGCACCATTGTATTACACAAGTAAACATTGTTAATGGAAAAATGCAGCATGGATTCTCTTCTCCTTAATTTAGATGCAATATTGGGTGTTGTACTAATAAATATGTTGAGTTTATGGATCTAATGATCTTAATGAAATTGGAAACATACATGGAGGTGTCAAAATTGTTAATTTTTGGTGACTACGATGTGGTTATACACTAGATGAAGGGCTACTACAAAATTGGGAATATCAATTTTCACCTTATGCTCAGATGAAAAAAATGGATACATTCTTCTCCAACATATCCTATCATTATGCTTGTAGAGAAACTAACACAAGAGCAGATAATTTATCAAAATGACTACTTCTGGGAGTGGAGGTCGAAGAAGGAATAAACCAGATATTAATATTGAAGATAATAGTTGGAGTTTGAAGTTGTTTACTAAATGTCGAGTAGTAGGATGCTCAAATTTTGGTTTACTAATTTCTAGAATTGTTGAAATTCAAATATTTTTTTTATGAAAGACTTATGTATAGGGCTGTAATGTATTTTTGAGAACAAGATAAATCATGTATATTGCTTTTGTTTTGAAAATTTTGTTTGTTGTGAGACTAAATTAAGGGAATTGTGGGTATAATTATCAAAGAGTGCTAGTATGCCTTTGGTTTTTATGAAGATGGTTATAATAATGTGAAAAAAAAACATAATAAACAAAGAGAGTGTGTTGGTGAGAGAGTGTGAAAATGAGAATGTAGATAGATATACATACCAAGGTATTGTTAGGGGTGTCATAGTATCATCCATTAACAAATTTTGGGAATATACCCTCGTTCGATCTTCTTAAACCCCAAATATCTATCTAAAAAATACATAAACACATTGTAAGAGAGAAATGCATTGTCATTTCAGAATTCATAATTCAATTAGCAAAAAATTGCATATTCATTTCAACAAGTACTACAGGCCCAGGGGTCCCATCAATGCTACATGTTTGTGTGTAAAGTTGTAACTAAAAAAAAATTAGATGTACCTTTTAAAAATTGGGTTTTGGCTCAAATAGAATCAAGTAGCAGGTAGATCATCAGTTGGTTCGCTTACTAAAATGTTTATACAACACCATAAGCAACATAGCCAAGTGCAGGTATTTGTTCTACCTAGAGTTGGTCCAGTAGTGAAACCGAGACCAAGCATCACGAATAACGGGGATAGTTTATCCAGCCACCTTTGTGAGTGGGTCGAAGATTTTGAGTCTTGAGATCAAGACTCATATCCAACAATTCCATTTCCAGATCAAGATTGATATGCACTAGTAGAAGTTAGTTTCCCAATGCCTATGGATCCATGACCAACACCCCATTTGTTAGATACCCACTAGTAGTAGTAGATCTAGTTGATTCTTCAAAAGGTTCTATTGTTGATGGAATTGTATAAGAAACCTATATTGTTGATTCTATCAGTGGCCCAGTAGATTGAGTTTATTAAGTGATTCAATAGAAGGAGAAACACTTCTTAATATCCTTCCCACTCATGGGGATTAGAGAAGCAGCAATCAATTTCACAATTGAATCATTCGAGAGAGTACTAGCAACCCCACTAGTAGCATACCACTACCAGTTTTTGTTCCATATTGGGACCCAAACCCAAGGCTAGCTACAGTTGCGGGAAAAGAGGAGCTAGTGCAGTGCATCCATTCAAAGGACCAGTAGGTGTAGCAACACCAGTTGCGGGAAAGACATAGAAAGAAGTTTTGAAATCTATGTGCCATCAAATGACCAATATAACCTATTCATTCATATGTTGAAATAGATATTCCATCGAGCGAGGAAGTTGATTTAGTTATTTCAGCCAGTGATGATGCTTTTACCCAGTTCACTAGGTGCTTTGCAACTACTGTTTCTTGATCCCAAAAAACTTAAAACCACCCCTAAATTGACTCCTATGTTTAAAACTTTGCCTCTGCACCACTGAATCTTCCTCTTTGGATCAGAGTAGTGACAAATAGATCTAATTTGTTCATGCAAGACCACAAGGCGGAACATTGTTCGTTAAGGTTCCATCATTTGTTGACTCACCCAATACGAGTTAGAAATTGAAATATGAGGTCTAAGTCCTCGATGTGGAGCTCAAGTAATTAATGGATACCTAGTATAAGGTGAATATCTGCATGCACTAATCACTCCTGGGGTGGGCGAATATTGTTTCCTACACCATGGTCTGAGAAGAAAGAATGAGCATTTTTCCAACTGACTATAATTGGAGGGGGGGAGTTTAAGGTTTAGGTAGTGGTCCTCTAATTAGAATGTCACCAAGTACTTCATGAGGAGCTCTAATATGATAATATTTTTCCCTCTAGGGGGTCAGGTCATGCCCTAAAAAGTAGTATTGTAGCATTCTTTCTTTTGGAGAGACGCAATGTAGAGGGCCACCTACTGCTAAGAGAAAGATTTGATCGTGAAAAAACAACGAGATGTTCATTAAAACATGAATAATGTGTATTAGCATCTGTATAGTTGAGATTGAAAAAATTCTTATAAATTGAATTTTAACTCATCCTCCACTTTACGCTTTGCTAGATTTGAAACCAACACCCTTCAAAATCCTTTTTTTTTTCAGAGGGAGCTAATAAGAGTGATTAATTTTCCTCCATATGTATAGATTAGAATTAGAGATTGCACTACAAATTGAAATAAATATATACTAAATGCAGAGCACTCAGTAGCAACAGTAAACATCAATATTTCAGTGTAACATAACCAGCTACGAGAACCTATTAAAATTACCAGATCCATAAACTAATTCATCATACCTCTTAATGGACTGTAATTTCCATGTACTATAACTAAGAGAATGCAACCATGGACTGACATAGAATACTTGGAAAGTGTTGAGGCAATTTAATTACCTATCATTTAATTTTCAACTCGGGGGTTTCATAAAACTTGTGAAGCATGCATGCACTATATATGCTAGAAATTAAATTTCAATTATATTAATCTAACTATGAAATCAATTGATGAAAAACCAAATTCACCTATTATAATTTACGCAAAGATACTGAAATGAAATTCTAATCTATTGAACAAAAATTGTAACTTATTTACGAAAATATGTTCAAGATGAGCATGCATCTCTTGGAAATGAATCTTTTCGTCTAGGAGTTGAAATGACAGGGCATGGAAACCCATTCTAAGAAAACAGTAAATCACACTTGCATAAATTCAAATCACAGCACACCCTGGAAAATTGAAACCAAACTTAATCTAATGACAATAAATTAAATCTATGCTAATGACATAAAATGAAATCTAATTTAGGAAATACCAGATAAATGAAATTTAAACTAGACATAAAGAAATGAAAAGAATATGATACAACTCAAATTCATTAGATGGCCAATCTAAAGGACTCGAGGATGGAAAATTGAGAGGCTCCAAATGCAAGCATAACCGAATCAAAGTGAATATCACTCATGAACATGGTGCCAAATCCAACTTGTTTATTCAAAACATGAACATTTATCCAACTTTACACATGCCTTTGAAAGGAGAAGGCTCTCCTATTTATACAAGAACATAATAAGCTACCCCATTAATAGGGATCTTCTATTCTCTCCTTAGATCCCTAAAAATCTCATAGAGTTACAACTCAAATAGGTAATGATGAGACACATATCTTCTTTGACCTTTATCCAAATCTCCTTCCATATCTTGAAGAGAATTCGAATTTGAGCATTAGAGGCGACATAAGGGTGCCTTGAAAGCTTCCAAGTGACTTACAATTGTCATGAAACTCAAGCCACTTTTAAGTATTAGGAAGTGTATGTCATTTTTCTAATTTTCAATCATTAATTCACTATAAACACTTGAAAAATATAACCTAGGAAAATACAATTATGAACCCATGTGATGATATAAATATAGAGTTATATAGTGACAAAGTAATGGAATGAAGGTGATAAAAGTAAAATGAAGGTGTGAATGAAGTGAAAATATATGTTATATTAAAGACATTTTGGATACCCAACAGAAAGGTTAGTGGGTTTCCCAATCTTTCTTGTTTACATATATCCAAGAACACCCTGCAAAATATTTGAATGATCCGATCGTGAAAAAACAACCCGATATTAATTAAAACGTGGATAGTGTGTATAAGCATCTGTATATTTTGAAATTGATTTTTCGTTTATAAATTGAATGAAAATATATACTTTTAACTCATTATATTTTTATCCTCTAACATCGAACATTAATCTCTCAGCCCAGCTCTCGAGTGGGATACACGTCACAGTCTGTCTCGGGGGTCTATCATGTCTGAGAAGGGTGAAGTTAAAATTAATCGTAAGAAAAAATGTTTTTTTATTTATTTATTTCTACTGGTTTTTTAAAAAATTTAAAGAATATCCGGAAATGCCACTTGAAGGGTTGTTTCCTACCGGATAAATTGCCAGAATCTACGGAGACTAGACCCTTGGTTGCATTTGCGTTTCTCTCCTTTCTAAAATTGTATGCAACCATTGTTTCAATCTTCGATTCAGGCCATTAATTCGAATATAAGTTAAAGTCATTACTTGACATCCATTGTTTCAATTCATATGACAATGACTTGAAAATCATACGATTTTGTAATAAAATTGCAGTAACTCTCCAAGGAATTACAAAGTTACAATAATGCCCTCGCTTCCCCTGTATTGCGCTTCATTATCACAGAAAATCCAGTCACAATTCTTGGTTCTCCATTTAAGTGTGTTTCCTCAATGAAGTGGCCATTTCTTGAAGACCCAGAGGTGAATTTAGGTTTTTAAGATCTGTGCAGAAATGGTGGCAATAACGATCGTGAAGTCATCGCGGGAGGAGATTGTGTACATGGCTAAGTTGGCTGAGTAGGCGAAGCGCTATGAGGAGATGGTGGAGTTCTTGGAGAAAGTGACAAAAGGCGTCGAAGGTGGAGGAGATCACAATGGAGGTGCCCAACCTACTATATGTTGCCTATCCTGGAGGATCATCTCCTCCATCGAGCAGGGGGAGGATAGCAGGGGCAATGATGAGCATGTGGTCACCATCAGAGAGTACAGGGACAAGGTGGAAGTAGAGATTTCCAAGATCTGTGAGGGCATTCTTTGCCTTTTGGATTCCCATCTCATCCCTTCTTCCACCACCGCAGAGTCCAAGGTCTTCTATCTCAAGATGAAAGGCGATTATCATCAATACCTTGCGGATATTTTTGCGGCAGAACTAGCTCCAACACATCCTATTACGTTAGGGCTTGTTCTTAACTTCTCTGTATTTTAATATGATATTTTGAATTCGCTAGAGAGTGCCTGTAATCTCGCAAAAAAGGAATTTGATGATGAAATTACGAAGTTTGATACCTTGGTTGAAGATTCTTAAAAGGAGCACACTCTCATAATGCATCTCCTTCGTGACAATCTGCCATTGTGGACCTCAGACATGCAGGAGAATATGTGGAAGAGATCAAAAATTAATTTATTTAAAATAGTTTCCAGCATTATTGAGAGTTGGAGAAGAAAACTTCAACGAGGGAAGCAAAAGAAGATCGTAAGAGGAATGGGAATGTTTGTGTAAGGAGGCACCAAGGTGGCTGCTCCCATCACATGGAATTCAGGCTTGTATATAACTCTTGTGTGGGGCCCTCCCAAGCACCATGGAACTCTACAAACAAACTTTCGAGGCTCTGGGTCTTCGATTGTTGCTCGTAATAATAACACATCCACAGTCAAAGGTATGATTAACCATGTGGGTCCTTCAATCACTCACACCATGTCATTTTTTTTCTACTGTGTTAGTCAAACTCTATTCGTGTACACCAACAATGTAAATTTAGTCTTTCTTTTGATTTACAACAACAACTTAAATGTGTTCTCTTTTTTGCTTTAAATTTTGGATAAATAAGGAATAAAATGATAGGAAGTATATATATGTATCGGAAATAAAATGCACCTTTTCCGTATGCAATGTTGATCTATTCCAGTGAACCAAATCTAACCCAAATCACTAGAAAATTGATTTAAATGTATGCCACAGATCAGGACAGAGATGTCAAAAATCCTAACCACACAATCTCAACAACTAGATTAACCATTACATCAATGACAAACAGAATTTTTGTTTTTAAATTTAAATCTTTATATTATCGTTATACATAAAAGATGTTGATATATTTGTGATAAATTTTAATAATTAAAAAAAATGATGAGATGTTTGTATTTTCGAATTTATTAATATATTTTTTAGCTTTATATTTTTGAAAAAAATTGAATGCTCTCTACTAATTTTTTGATTAAATTGGATGTTCAATTTTGATTATGCTAGAAAAAGTCCTATAAACTAAGTCTCAAAAGAACATGAAAAACAAAAGGTAGAAATAAAAAATGCTAACCTTCATAGAGAAGAACAATACTTAAGTGGTCATTTAAGTTCCTCAAACACATTTATTACATAATATAGATTTATCATAGATGATTTAAGGACAATGGTTGGAATATGTTTGATTGAAAATGAAATGTAGAGATAATATATTGTTGGCACTTGAAATGTAATTTTTTTAGGCTTTTCGTTTTGGAAGGTGTTGACAGGAAAAAATGTCCAACCAACAGTAAGGGATATCCCCTGTAAAAGGTCCTGATTAGACTCTGAACCATTTGTGATAGGGATCATGTCCAGGGTGTGGGTCTGGCTACCACTGAACACTCCTTTTCTTGGACACAAATGAGCCTTGCAGAAGTATGGACATACAATTATCAGATTATACAAGACAAATTATCGATGATCTTCAATGAGAATAAAACACTACAAATAGCAAGATAAATTAAAAACACACAACTAAGGGAGATGTTGTTAGCAGCATATCATTAGGGTCGTGTTTGTAAAAAAAAATCTGTTCAAACCATAGAAGAAATAGTTATGCCTGGCAAGAACACCCTTCACTTCCTTAAGTGGTTTCATAGACAAGATAGATGTCAATAATGAAATTACAAACATCTCTTAAGTAAACAACCTACCATCATTAATACATTCAGTGAGATGAAATGCATAAATAGTATAAGCAGAAAACTCAGATCAATTAATCATAAGATATCAGATATATAAGAGAAAAAATTCACAATGTTAACACATCGATTCTCATCAGATCCACAAGTGGATTTAAGACAAATGCTTGTATTCATTCAAATAAAGGTCTATTCAATGCTTTACAACCGTCCTATCTCCTTTGGAGTCCAAAAAAAATATCCTTTAGAAATCCCCGAAGGGAGTATTTATAGGACAAAATTGATGCTTGGGCGCCCCAACTTTTTTCCTTCCTGACTGTTGGTATGATTTGCGACCCTGAAGGGAAAAAACGACCTGCGACCCTATGCTTGGCTGTGATCTGCGACTTGATCCCGGCTGATGTGACCAACGACCTCTTCTGTAGGCTGCGACTTGCTACCTGATCATGGGATAATGTGAGTGATTGCGAGGTCGGGAACATCTACCTGTTGCTCTTTAAGGAAATTTTTCCATGCTCGATAATCTGCAACAACAAGAGAAATAAGAGGAGTATCTTCCCTTAACCTATGCAGGCATTCTAGAGCATTTGGGATCAGAGTTTCTCTTTTGATCGTGATTTGGTTAGATAAAGAAGCCAGCTTGGTGTAAATCCAAACTGGCGTCACGATGAATTTAACCAAGCTCTCTTTTGATGCCACAAGGTCAGGAGTGGCGGAAGCTTGTCTAAGAGGTTGCAGAAACATTTGAATGTCTTGGTACTCTTGTTCCCACATTTTTTCTTCACCGAGTGTACCCAAAGAAGGGACGTGGTGTAGTTCAGCCATTGAGTCAATGCCACTAATCAAATGTTCGTAAGCGGTCATCACCTTCTCCAAGTCTTTGAATAACTTCTCCTTGGATTGCACCATCATGTGTATTTGGACCTTGTCGTTCTGAGTGAGAATCCAATCTTTCCTGGGCAACGTATCTTGAGCTTGCGGATACCTGTTTACCGATTCCAACATTCTGTCCAAGGCTGTGGAGGCTTCTTTTAGTTGCTCATTCCTCTTCTTGGTTTCTTCTTGAGCTCTCAGTAGAGGTGCAACCATCTGCTTTATTGTAAACAATTATTTGTATACTTGCCTCATGGTGGCTTCCAGAGTCACCAGCTCTCTTTGAATAGTGAGGGGTACTTCATTAGTAAGAGTGTTCCTACCCTGAAGCTGTTACACTTCTTCTTCTAGTGCCTTTTTCTCTTGCTCCGATCTAGCTGTATTTTGTTCGGAGGCCTATAATCTATTCCATAAGGATAGAATTTCCCTACTCATTCTTCTCACGTTTTCCTCCGTAGCCACGGTGAAAGCAGTGCCAGCTGGTGCTATCATAACTGGATTGGTCCTGGTGTCCAGGATTATATCCTTTTCCATTGTGGTCGTGAGGGGTGCAGCAGGATTCCTCGCTAAACATATTTTCCTCTTCTGCTTGATTTTGTGTGTGAACTGGTCATAGGTGAGTCTTGTTAGATCAAACACTTCTTCCTCCTGCTCCTTAGAAGTACCCAGTTCTGAGAGCGCAAAACACATATGGGTTGCAGGATTCGTTTAAGGCACTTCGATGGCTGGTAGCTTTGTCTATATCCTTATCACAGGAGGAGGTGTCTTACTGCATTCAACGTCTTTGGAGGAATTTTCCCTCGAACTTTGATTTTCTTCTTCCTTTCTCTTTTGCTGTGCTTCCTCTTCCAGCTGCCACTCTACTTCTTCCCTATCTTGTTCTTCTTTTCATTTGTGTTCAAATTCTACTTTTTCTTCTTCCTCTTCCTTTCTGTTCTGGGCATCTTCTGCCTGCTTCTTTCTTTGCTATGCCTTTCGCTGTTTCTTGCATTTATCCTCCTCCTATTTTTCTATTTCCTCAGCTTCATGTTGAGCTTTTGCTTCCTTTTCTCTTCATTGGGCGGAAGAGTTATGGCCTGTGTTGGTTCGGGGCTTCTTGGCTTGAGAAGACGAGCCTCCTCCTAGCTCGTGGATCCTTTCTTCTAAAGTTTGATCATCTTGATCTTCCTGGTCAGTTAACTCCTCTGGAGCGATCTCCCTGTCCTTATTGTACCAACTTTTTACCCCATACTTAGCTGGGCATTCAGTATGTTGGCAGCTCCATTTAAATTTGGCCCGTTTGTAATGGGCAGGGATCATCCTCTTAGGATCGTATGTTCGGTGAGCTAGGGGAGGCAGAAAGAAACCTCTGATTTGCTCGGCCTCTGCCTCTACTTCCCTGAAATATTTGACCATATAAGTGCCTATAGTGAGAGGGAGATTGGGCCATGGCTTCTTCTTACTTTTAGTAAGAACGTTTGAAAAGCCGACTGTCATTTGGAAACATGTTTCCTAAAGTAGAAGTCTGTTAGTGATGAACCGGGGCAGTGCATGGGGAGCCTTAAGTGAACCAAAGACTTGGATTAAGGTGCCTTCTACAAAAGGAAACTAGTGTGCCACTTTGGTTATTGTTTCCATGGACCGCCAAGACATGCATGGGGTATCCTTACCAAACAGTTTCCTATAGAGTGCAGGGATGAAACTGTGAGAGATTGGCTCTATATCCTGTTTATATTTGGAGTGCCAAAATACCTACAGCTGCTTGTGGATTGGACGGGCGTGCTCCTAATCCCATTTGTGTGCCCATCTCTGAAAATGGCACCTTGCACAAACTGCATCCAATAGATAGGAGTCCATGTAAAATTTCGATGCATAACCCTCCTCAGGAACTAGTGCTGAGGATATGTTTGTTTTGAGGGCTTCTATCAATAAGCTGACCCAATTGAAATGGGTGTGGTATACGATAAAAAATTACATAAGAGATACCTAAGAGCCATTGAAAGTGGTGGCATCGGGATGGCCACACATCCTACACAGCATAGCTTCCATGAGCTTGTAGACTTTCCTAAGACCTACTATCTGATACTCCTAGTCCTTCTTGACCTTGAACTTTTCTGGTTCTTCCCACCATCCTCTCAAGGTTTTGGATATGGGGACTACATGAGTAGTGGCCCATTCCTCTGTGAATGTCTGCTCTCAGGAGGGAAGTGCATAATAGAACTCAGCATACTGTCCCTTCAAATTAGCAAATGCTTTCCACTCGTGATCCCAAATCACCTAGAACCTGGGGTTGACTTTTTGTAAGATCCATTCGATGAGCTCAGTGCATGGAAATATAGGTGAGTGGGCTCCTGCATAGTGAAGCTTTGATCTCTTGACTTGGACATATACCAGCCGTTCTGGTAGGTCTTCTGGAAATTTAGGCCTTGCGAATTCTTGGTACACTTGATACCAATTCATGCTCTCTCCTTTTCTGAATATGCATGCGGTATCTCCATAGGTATGGGGAGGAGACATAGGTATTTCATCTTCCGAGATTTCTATATTTAGACTCTTGTTTTTTCTGTGAACTGATGGAGGCCCTATATCACTTGAGGCTGAGGAGATGGAAACGCACTCTAGCTCTGCTTCAAGGTTCCCTGGCATGTTCACAAAACAATCCCATGATAAGACAGATGCCAGGTTAATAAATGTTTAAACTGTTTTTGCCTCTACCCAACTAAGGTCAAGAAAAGGGGTGAACCTATGACTTAGCGACCTCTCCCCTGGGTCGCTGAGTCTTTGAGTCGCACTGGTTTAAAACATTAGAGAAAAGCGACCTCCGACTTGGTGACTTGTGACTAGGTAGTGATGTCGCTGAGTCGCACTAGTTTAAAGTTTTATGAGGATGCGACCCTGTGACTTAGCGACTTGCGACCGGATCGCCGGGTCACTGAGTCGCAAGGTCATGATACTTATATTTTTCGCGATACGCGACTTGGTGACTTAGTGACTGGGGACCGAGGTCGCAAGGTCACAGGGGTCGCTAGGTCGCGGGGTCGCAGGTCGCACTAGGGATGGGTGGACGATTCCTCACGGCGACGCGGTCCTTTATCCTTCTTTCACTTAGAGCGAGAGAGGGAAAAGGGAGGAAAAGTAGCACATCAAAAAGTAAGCAAAAAATGAGGAAGAGACCAACAAAGGGGGCTAGTTAGCTTCATCAACAGGGTTCTGGATGAGACTGACATTGTCAGGATACTGAGAGGGGGGTAAGTTTCACCAACTGGGTCTCAATCAGTGGGTAGGTTGTGGTTTTAATAGCATAAATGAGGGGGCAGAGGGTAACAATTATAAAATAAGGAAACAATAGGAGGACCAGGCAACTTACCCGAGAAAAATGCGCTCTAGTTGGCTTGTTAGAAGTGTTTAGTTCTACGTCGTGCGGGTGGAATGCGACCTATGCGACCCTTCTATATATAAAGAGGTCACGCGTGCAGGCAATAAATGAGGTCGCAAGGTTGCAACGGGGCCACATTGATGAGATGTACGACCCCGCGACCCTGCAACCTTGGGACCTATGGGTCGCGGGGTCGTAAGGTTGTAGGGTCGCGATTGTTTAATTTTGAGTGTGATACGCGACTTGGCGACTTGGCGACTTGATGGGTCGCAAGGTTGCTAGGTCGATCATTGGGGAGATTGACCTATTCTGCAACTTAGAGACCTAAGGCTTTTAAAGGATGAAACTTCAGTCTTGGCTCTAGTTTTCAATGCTCAGGGGCTAAAAATTTTAAAAGGGTGAAATTTTGGAGGGTGTTGTAGCGGCTACAACAAATGGCGATTCACTGCTAAGGTCCAGAATCTCTGTCGGTGCTTCATCTTGAGGGGGGCGGGTGGTTTTAGCGTGTTGCTCTTTCCACCCTGTGGGTCCCACTACTTTCGTCTTCGAGCCTTGTGTGTTTGCTCCTCCCATCTACCTGCCCCTGGGTGTTGGTTTACCGTGTTTTTATTCTTGGAGACCGGACAGAAAAGGTCGGAGTAACCTCAGGGATTTCAAAGATCCAGTATAGTTTATTTTGTCCTCATTTCGTTACTCCACTGCCAGCGAACCTGATGGTCCTGGCGGAGTGATTGCCTAGGAGTCACGAATGTTGCTCTACTTCCAGCGAGCCTGGTCAGTACCCCGACAGAGTCGTCGCATCGCCTCTCTGCGTAGGAAGCCTTTCTCAATCCTTTACTCTTTATTCATGTGCTGAGCGCACTTATTAAAATGTGCTCAAGGCACTTATTTTCAGTACTCAAGGCACTTATTAATGTGGCAACTTATTTCCTGGGCGGATGAGGGATCTCGACTTATCTTTCTTGCGAGAGAGGTTTCTCCTGGTCTATATGAGGACTTTGGGTTTTCCCAGATATCTTTTCATCACCTAAGGCTATCTCCTTTCCTTTCCTGTCTAGTAACCAATTCAATCGAAACTTTCCTTTTGCACAACAGTCCCTTGAGCTAGCATACTAGGCAAGCTACTTCGTTTGGGTTCGAAGGACTTAGTCATGTTCTCTCCATTGGCTGCCTATCACAAGTAAGCTTGTGCCACTTTTGCGTTCTCGGGGAGGGGAGATTCTTCACCAGCATAGATTCCGGCTTAGCATGCCAGTTGAGTAACTTCTACATCCCCCCCCATCAATTTGAGGTGCCAAAGGAAAAAAGAAGGTTAATGAGAGTCTGCGTGAAGCAAACGATTTATTGAAAGCATAAATGGTAAAGAACAACAGAAAACGAGACAAAATATGGTATAGGGTGTGGTGATGGCCCCAAGGGGCTGTCAGGTGAAGTAGTGCTTAAGGTCGTGCCCATTAACGGGAAGGACCTCAATCCTCCCCTCAAGGGATTGTAGCCTGTAAGTGTGAGAGCTGACCTTTTCTTTGATCTGGAAAGGGCTTGTCCATAATGGCTGGAACTTGGAGTGTTTTCCCTTATCTTCATGAGCTTTATCCCATTTGAGGACAAGGTCACATACTTCAAAAGCTTTGTTTATGGCTGAATTCTTGTCAAACCATCGTTTTATTTGACTTTGGTTGATGGCGAATTTTCCCCGGGTTTTTTTTCTTTCCTCCTCGAGTTTCAATAGTGTATCTATACTGGCTTATAAAGTAGGGCAAGGGGTGCCATGAGTCTCTTGAGATAATCTAAGGGTCGAGAGAGACAAGTTGGGGGGGGAGGATAGCTTCTTTTCCATATAAAGGAAGAATGGGGAGGCACCCAAGGAAGGTTTGGGCATGACTCGATTAGCCCAAAGGGCGTTGTGGAGTGCCTTAGGCCAATTTCGCTGTTGGGACAGCAAAGTATTTTTGATGATGTGGATTAGGTTCTTTTTGGTTGACTCGGCTAACCCATTTCCTTAAGGGTAATAGTTGGCAGAGTGTTTAAGTATGATACCATTTTCTAGAGCAAAATCATATAATTTCAATGATGAGAAATATGTTGCATTATCAAAAAAAAGGGAGGTTGGAACACCAAACCTAGTCATGATGCACTGAGTGATGAAGGCTATTACCTCTTGATCATTGACCTGACGCAATGGTATCGCTTCAACCCACCTTGTGAAGTAGTCTGTGGCAGTGAGGATGTATCTATGTTGCTTGGAAGAGTGCGGCAAGATTTCCCCAATCACGTCCAGCCCCGATTGTTGAAATGGTTCTTCCACCGCGACAGACTGTAATGGGGCTGAAGGCTGTATATCTCTATTTGCAAACTTTTGGCATTGTTGACATTTCCAAACATAGGCATGCGCGTCTTTGAATAGAGTAGGCCAATAGAAACTAGCACGCATGATCTTGTGAGCAGTCGTTAGGGGAATTTTGAGGTCTAAAATGGGCCTCCTAAGGAAATTATAAAATAATAGTGGAAAAAATCAAATAAGATTTGATGACATCATCAAATTTTAGAGGGAAAAATGGAAAAACTACTTTTTCAACTCATATTTTCAACTTATCTCCCAAAGTTTTTACTCAAATTTCGAGCGGAGTACTCGTTGGATGCGAAATTTAATTCCCCATCCAAGGAGTACCCATGTTGCATACTTTCGATGGGTCCTACTACACGAAAAATGAGAAATACATAAAAAAAACGTGATTACAATCACGTTTTTTATGTATTTCTCATTTTTCATGTAGTAGAGTTCATCGAAAGTATGCAACATGGGTACTCCTTGGATGAGGAATTAAATTTCGCATCCAACGAGTACTCCCTCTCGAAATTTGAGTAAAAATTTTGGGAGATAAGTTGAAAATACGAGTTGAAAAAGTAGATTTATTATTTTATTATTTTTTAATATTTTTACCCTTTTATTTAAAAAATGGTGAATCATCCCCCATGGTTGATATCATCATCTTGAATCCTATTAGTTGTTATAAAGTTTATTTTTGTTGTACAATTTTCTTATGAGGCCCATTTTAGACCTCAAAATTCCCCTAATGGTTATCCCTTACATAGTGTCCACCTGTGGGACCATCGTGAAGTTCTGCCAACACTTTCTACGCCTCATCATAATCCAAACAGCGTAGCAAGACACCACTGTGATGCTTGCGAAACAACTTACCCTGCACCAGCTGATAGGATACAGCTTTCAATCTTAACGCACGCTTCTGCTGGGTAGTCAAAGTGGGGCACATGGTGTCGTGTTTCAGATATTGCTGGAGATATACATACCAAGAGGAGCTATCCTGCGGGGCTGTGCTATAAGCTTGATACATATTGATCTCGTGTTCCCAATTTTCTTCCTCACTGCTCTGTGAGTCTACTACCTCTTCAGCCATTCGACACAATTGTTGGCCCTTTCTAGTGTGTGATGGCATTCTAGATCATACTATTGGAGGCATGTCATCCAGTTGCCTTGTCTCTCGCTCAGCTCGTACTATACGAATAGTGAGCGCACAGTCGGGTGAGGTTCAAAGACCGTGACCTGATTCTTTAAAATATATGGCCTGAAGTGTTTAACCGCCTTGTATACCGTGTAAGTTTGTTTGTCAACATCCGGATAGTTCAGCTCGATGCCTTGTAACCCAGTACTCATAAATGATATTGGTCGCTCATCATTGTTGTCATCTTTTTGAGTGAGTACGACTGCCAAAGATGAATCTGAGGCAAAGGTATACAAGGTAAAGCCTTTGTTGAAATTTGGACTATGAAGAGCGGGTGCTTCTGCGATGGCTCGTTTGATGTTATTGAACGCTTCTTTTTCAAGAGGATTCCTTTTAAAATTTTCATTTTTATTAATCATGCCTTGCAATGGTTTCATGATTTGGGCAAAATCTAATATAAACTTTCAGACGAAGTTGATTTTGCCGAGGAAGGACTACATAGCTTTCTTACAACTTGGTGGCGGTATTTGAGTGATGACTTTCATACATTTTGGGTCCACTACTATGTCGTCTCGAGATATTATGTTCCCTAATAGGTTTCCCTCAGTGACGGCGAAAATGATTTTCTTTCGGTTCAGAGAGATCCCGTATTTCCGACACCTTTCAAAAATCTGCTTGAGGTGGTGTAGGTGGTCAGATCTGTGCTTTGAGAACACGGTGACGTTGTCAAGGTATACTACCATGCTTTTCCCAATGAGTCCCTTGAAGGCGATGTCCATAGCTCTCTAGAAGGTGGCACCAGAATTAATCGGGCCAAAGGGCATGCGTCTGAAGGCGAACATTCCCCATTTAGTTCTGAATGTGGTTTTGAGCTGATTGAGCTCAGCCACTAGTACTTGATTATAACCTGAAAACCCATCCAATAGAGAGAACATTTCTGACCCTGATACCGCTTGAATGATTTTCTCCATAGGAGGGACCGGGTAGTTGTCCTTGTCAGAGGCTTTGTTCAAATTCATGAAGTTGACGCACAAACGGATTTAGTCGGATTTCTTGCAAACAGGGACCAAGTTCGATACCTAGGTCGAATGTCTAACTTTGAAAATTACCCGCGCATCCAAGAGCTTCTTTAGTTCCTTTTGGGTCATTGGTTCTAAAGCTGGGTGTACTTTCCTCAGTTTCTATTGGAACGGTTTCACTGCTTCCTTCATGGGTATGACGTGCTGGATGATTCAAGTATCGTAAGTTTGAAGGTCATCATATGTCCAGGCAAACACATCTCAGTATTTCTTAAATAATCCAGTGAATGCTTGTTTCTCCTGAGGGGTGCACTCATTACCTATATTGACAAGCTTGGGATCCTTTTCTATCCCGAGGTTAATTTTTCGGCGCGCTAACGTGGAACTATGCACCTTCGTGTTTGGGGGCCCTCAGAAACGGTTTTGGAGGTAGAATAACCTTTAAAGTGACATGACTCCTTTGGGTATGGGATTTCCTTCCCATTCTCGTAGTTCTTCCTATAAAGCTCGATCATGGTCCTCTTCTTCTATAACCGTGTCTTTTAATACATCTGTATTGAGCATAAAATCCAGTACCTATTGGTCATCATTGAAAATGCGGAAATTAGTAACATTATCTGGTATGGATGGCTTGTAAATAACTTCAATAGAAAATCCATCTCTAAGTGGGGTGAACCTACCGGTGGCATTGGCATGTGTGTCAATTGCAGCATTATGCATTCTAAGTACAGATTTAATACCAAAAGCATCAAAAGTAGAAATTAAATGCCATACCTCTTACTAGTAACCCTTCAGATGCAAAGACAAGCAATGGATGGTGTTACGTACCTGTTGAGTGATAATCTCAGAATCCCTTTAAACAACGAACTTTTAGATCTATGGCCTTTTGGAGTCTGAGTAAAAATGCCTCATACTCGACTGTATTATTCATGCACTAGAACTCTAATCGACAAGAAATTAGGAATTTATTCTTCTCAGGTTCTAGCAAGATATAACCAGCGCCAACCCCATCTTGGGTTTTGGAACCATCATAGTACAAAGTCCATGTTTCATCTTTTGATTCGATGAGGGTATCTGAGCACATTGAGGGACTACTCAGAGTAGCAGTTTCTAATGGGTCCTTGGTTGAGGCGGAGTGGTTTTCAGTAGCCAGCAGGAGCTCAGACTGGACGTCTTGAGTGACCAGAGATTAGGGGGTTTGATAGCAACCAAGAATGGTCTCTAAGAAGCACATACCAAGCTCTTCTTGCTCGAAATTGATTGGTTCGTTAGCTACATCTAGGTCAGTCACGGTATGTTTCATGTATGGCTCACTCTTGACCAGGATTTGGTTATTCCTACCTTTGTATGGGAGCCAAAGGTGTGACCAATCAATGGCAAAGTATCCGTGGAGCTTACTGGACCAATCTCTACTTAACAGAAGGCCATAAGCCTTAGGGATATCCACGATCACTATCTCGATGCACTGATGCACTCTGGAATTGTAGGATAGGTGGATGATGACGTTGTTTAACTTGCCTACCACAGGGACCTGAGATATGTCGAGTTGGATGATCCTGGCGTTAATTTTCTCGAGGCAGACGTTTAACTTCTTGCATACAGATAAGGGCATAACATTCGTGGATGCACCAGAATCGACGAGGCAATTATGGAAATTGAAGTTAAATATCTCGAAGGATAGGAGGAAAGGTGGTGTGGATCCCCTGGAGCTGGTGTTTACGGCATTTACAATGGATTTGGGACTAGAACCAGTTTGGGCAGATGTGATGCTTACGAATTTGGTTGCCAGTAGATTGGAAAATTCTTTGAGGATAAGGTCTCGTTGGGTGGCAATGCGAGCGAGCTCGTACAAAGAGATATTGGCTCGGGTCTTCTTCATATCTTCAATAATGTTATATCCAGAATCTGTGTGTGAGGAAAGTTCAGTGGAGTTTTTAGGGGAAGTAGATGAAGCTTTATCCTTGGAGCCTTCTCGGAGATTGGTCGGATTGAATTTTTCTGGAGTCTTGTTTTGGTTTTCTACACTAGGTGGCATAATTTTCCTTAAGAAAGCCTTCCTATTTTCTTCAAAGGACTATTCAGGGACTGGGCCTTTGCATCTCGGACCATAGTTTCGAGGGGGTTTAGACTGAGGGTCGTCAACTAGGTTTATCCGAGCCATTGAAAAGGAGGATTCTCTGTGGATAACCTCAAAGGCGACAGCAGTGGAACCTGCATCTTCATCTGGGGGGGAGGCCTCCTCGTTGTCCGAGATGGTCTCCTCTTCGCGATCTCTGGGGGTTTGGTCTTCCAGAAGTTGGTTCAGCATGGCAGTCATGCTATTAATCCACTAGGGACAAGTTTTCTCTGAGTGGGAGGCTTGATGGAAAGAACAAAAATTGTCCTTGTCGATTTCTTCAACGTTGAGGCTGGCACTTGTTTTTTACGAGGGCTGAGTCATGGAAGGGTTATTCTTCTTGAAGAAAGGTTTCTGCATTTTAATGGCTGGGACAGGATCGTTGTTCTTCCTCTTCAGATCAAAGACTTCATTGTTTAGAAACTTGAGGGATTTTGTGATACTTTCGAAATCAAAGGGGTTCGTATCTTTGTCCCCAAATATATGACTTGAGGATTGAGCTCTCTTCGTGGTGGTTTTTTGATCATGCCGACCTTCGTGGTCAAGGGCACCTATGGACATCACATCTTTTTCGACGACATGGGTAGTAGTGTAATTTGCTTCCAGGGTAGCTCTGGCCTCGCACTTCACAAACCCGACAATATCCTGTGGGAGGGCTCTCGTGTAGTAGTCAATGGTAATGGAATCATCTAAGGCCATGTGTTGGAGGGAATTTGTTTTGTATAGTGGCGAAATGTTGATTAAAGTCCTTGACTTCTCTGTCTTCCGACATTTGAGAGTACTGAGCTCTGTGAGGAGCATCGAGGGGGTTTTATCTTCCAAAACTTTTTGTAGGAAGGTACGACGGAAGTGTTCCCACGAAGGGATGGAAGCAACAAGGAGCAACCAATACCATGTTGCATCTTTATTTTCTAGAGTGTGAGGAAAAAGCCGACATGCTACATTGTCATACTGTACTCTCACCAGCTGTAAAGATAGGTAGAAGTTGCTAATGTGGTCTTCAGCTAAAGTTCCTTTCTCATGGTCAAACTTAGGGAGATGCTTTTCAGGGTGTCAGGGCATGTCATGCAGAGGACCTTGGATACCTAAGTGGGACTAGTCCATCCAAGCCAAAGGTTGTACCCGTCTGGCCCGTTGGTGGCGTGGAATGTAAACATGTCCCCTTGCACTTTCAGATTCGCTACCCATGCCAGACTCGGATGCCTCGCCCTCGTGGTGGGATTGCATGTCTTAGTTTTCCCCACAGTTCCCTATATTTCTAATGTTTCTCTAGTTGTAAAGGAAAGGGAATTTGTTCTGGTTTTCTGGTCGACATTTCGGCCTTGTACTCGACCTTTCTTACCTCGGCCCCTCCCAGGTCCCCCCCCAGGTGGGTTGCTGGCTTGGGTGTTATCGTTCAATGTCTGGTCTGGCTGAGGACCGACGTTGGGTTCAGGTTCGGTAATCTCGGGGCCTACCTCTTCAGCCCCTCCGGGGCTGTCCGAGGGCTCTTCAGAGTTATGCTCAACCGTGTCCACATAATCTTCAATCATAAGACCAACCAGTTGAGGTAGGGAATTGACGAGGGTTCCCTGGCGAGTATGGTTACCCGTGGGAGTTATGGGATTAGCCAAGGAACTAGTGACCGGGGAATTTTGCAAGCCTCTGATGAGGTTTCGAGTGATGGGATGTAGGGCCCTTAGATGTTCTAGGGTGACCTCATAGTAAGGGGCTTCCTCTTCCTGGGAATTTTCCAAAGGGGGAGGACCGGTATTTTCATGCATGATCTTCCCTTTGGGAGTTTGTAATGGGATGTTACTTATGTGCTGGGAGCCTGCCATTTAGGCCCTCCTTCTAGCACCAAATCTGTTGACATGAAAAAATGTCCGGCCAACAGTAAGGGATCTCCTCGGTAAAAAGTCCCAATTAGACTCTGAATCGTTTTTGATAGGGATCCCGTCCGGGCTGTGGGTCCGGCTACCACTAAATAATCCTTTACTTGGACACAAATGAGCCTTGCAGAAGTGTGGACATACAATTATCGGATGATACAAGACAAATTATCGATGATCTTCAATGAGCATAAAACACTACAAATGGAAAGATAAATTAAAAACATGAAACTGAAGGAGATGCTGTGAGAAGCATATCATTAGGGTCGTGTTTGTAAAAAAAAAAACTATTCAAACCATAGAAGAAACAGTTATGCCTGGCAAGAACACCCATCACTTCCTTAAGCGGTTTCATAGACAAGATATATGTCAATAATGAAATTAAAAACATCTCCTAAGTAAACAACCTACCATCATTAATACATTCAGTGAGCTGAATTGCATAAATAATATAAGAAGAAAACGCAGATCAGTTAATCATAAGATATCAGATATATAAGATAAAATATTCACAATGTTAACACATTGATTCTCATCATATCCAAAAGTGGATTTAAGACAAATTCTTGTATTCATTCAAATAAAGGTCTATTCAATGCCTTACAACTCTCTTATCTCCTTTGGAGTCCAAAAAAAAATATCCTTTACAAATCCTCGAAGGGAGTATTTATAGGACAAAATTGACCCTTGGGTGCCCTGACTTTTCACCTTCCTGACTGTTGGTATGCTTTGTGACCCTAAAGGGAAAAAGCGACCTGTGACCCTGTGCTTGGCTATGACCTGCGACTTGATCCTGGTTGATGCGACCTGTGACCTCTTCTGTAGGCTGCGACTTTCAACCTGATCATGGGAGTATGTGAGTGATTGTGAGTTTGAGAACATCTACTTGTTGCTCTTTAAGGAAAATTTTCCATGCTCAGTAATCTACAGCAACTGGAGAAATCATAGGAGTATCTTCCCTTAACCTATGCAGCCATTCTAGAGCATTTGGGATCAGAGTTTCTCTTTTGATCATGATTTGGTTAGATAAAGAAGCTAGCTTGGTGTAAATCTAGACTGGCGTCACGATGAATTTAACCAAGTTCTCCTGTGATGCTGGAAGGTCTGGAGTGGTGGCGGCTTGTCTGATAGGTTGTAGAAACATCTGAATGTCTTGGTCCACCTATTCCCACATTTTTTCTTCACCCAGTGTACCCAGAGAAGGGATGTGGTGTAGTTCAGCCATTCAGTCAATGCCGCTAATCAAATGTTCGTAAGCGGTCATCACCTTCTCGAAGTCTTTGAATAGCTTCTCCTTGGATTGCACCTTCATGCGTATTTGGACCTTGTCATTTTGAGTGTGAATCCAATATTTGTTAGGCAATGTATCCGAAGCTTGCAGATATCTATTTACCCATTCCATCATTCTGTCCAAGGTTGTGGAGGCTTCTTTTAGTTTCTCATTCCTCTTCTTGGTTTCTGCTTGAGCTCTCAGTAGAGGTGCAACCATCTACTTTATTGTAAACAATTCTTCATATACTTGCCTCATGGTGGCTTCCAGAGTCACGAGCTCTCTTCGAACAATGAGTGGTACTTCATTAGTAAGGGTGTTCCTACCCTGAAGCTATTGCACTTCTTCTTCTAGTGCCTTTTTCTCTTGCTCCAATCTAGCTGTCTTTTGTTCGGAGGCCTATAATCTATTCTGTAGGGATAGAATTTCCCTACTCATTCTACTCACGTTTTTCTCCGTAGCTGCGGCGAAAGCAGTGCCAGTTGATGCTATCATAACTGGATTGGTCCTGGTGTCCAAGACTATATCCTTTTCCATTGTGGCTGTGAGGGATGTAGCAGTATTCCTCGCTAAAAATCTTCTCTTCTTCTGCCTAATTCTGTGTGTGAACTGGAGGTGAGTCTTGTCAGATCAAACACTTCTTCCTCCTGCTCCTCGGAGGTACCCAGTTTCGAGAGTGCAAAACTAATATGGTTTGTAGGATTCATTTGAGGCACTTTGATGGCTGGCAACTCCATCTATATCCTTGTCACACGAGGAGGTGTCTTACTGCATTCGGCATCTTCGAAGGAGTTTTCCCTTGACCTTTGATTTTCTTCCTCCTTTCTCTTTTGCTCTGCTTCCTCTTCCAGCTGCCGCTCTACTTCTGCCCTATTTTGTTCTTCTTTTCATTTGCATTCAACTTCCACCTTATCTAGTTCTATTTTAATCTGATGCTTAGCTTCTGCCTTTTCTTCTTCCTCTTCCTTTCTTTTGCAAGCATCTTCCGCCTACTTCTTTCTTTGCTCTGCCTTTAGCCATTTCTTGTGTTTATCCTCCTCCTCTTTTGCTCTTTCCTCAACTTCATCTTGAGATTTTGCTTCCTTTTCTCTTCATTGGGAAGAAGATTTATGGCTCGTGTTGTTTCGGGGCTTCTTTGCTTGAGAAGACGAGGCTCCTCCTAGCTCGTGGATCCTTTCTTCTAAAGTTTGATCATCTTGATATTCCTGGTCAGTTAACTTCTCTCGAGCGATCTCCCTATCCTTATTGTACCAGTTTTTTACCCGATCCTTAGCTGGGCATTCAGTATATTGCTAGCTCCATTTAAATTTGGCCCGTTTGCAATGGGTAGGGATCATCCTCTCAGGATCGTATGTCCGATGAGCTAGGGGAGGCAGATAGAAACCTCTGATTTGCTCGGCCTCCGCCTCTACTTCCCTGAAATATTTGACTATATAAGTGCCTATAGTGAGGGGTAGAGTGGGCCATGACTTCTTCTTACCTTTAGTAAGAACCTTTGAAAAGTTGGCTATCATTTGGAAACATTTTTCCTGCAGTGGAAGTCTGTTAGCGACAAACCGGGGTAGTGCATGGGGAGCCTTAAGTGAACCGAAGACTCGGATGAAGGTGCCTTCTACAAAAGGAAACTAGTGTGCCCCTTTGATTATTGTTTCCATGGCCCACCAAGACATGCATGGGGTATCCTGACCAAACATTTTCCCGTAGAGTGCAGGGATGAAACTATGAGAGATTGGCTCTATATCTTGTTTATATTTGGATTCCCAGAATACCTACAGCTCCTTGTGGATTGAACGAGCGTTCTCCTGATCCCATTTGTGTGCCCATCCCTCAAAATGGCGCCTTACACAGACTGCATCCAGCAGATAGAATGCCATGTAAAATTTTGATGCATAACCCTCCTCAGGCGCTAGTGTTGAGGATATGTTTGTTTTGAGGGCTGTTATCAATCAACCTTCTCAATTGAAATGCGTGCCGTATATGGCAACAAAGTACATAGGAGATACCCAAGAGCTGTTGAAAGTGGTGGCATCGGGACGAACATACATCCTACACAGCATAGCAGCCACGAGCTTGTAGACTTTCGTAAGACCTGCTACCTGATACTCCTTGCCCTTCTTGACCTTGAACTTTTCTGGTTCTTCCCACCATCCTCTCAAGGTTTCAGATATGGGAACTGCATGAATAGTGGCCCATTCCTCTGTGAATGTCTACTCTTGAGCGTGAAGTGCGTAATAGAACTTAGCATCCTGTCCCTTCAGATTAGAAAATGCTTTCCCCTCATGATCCTGAATCACCCAGAACCTAGGGGCGACCTTTTGTAAGATCCATTCGATGAGCTCAACGCATGCAAATATAGGTGGGTGGGCTCCTGTGTAGTGAAGCTTTGATCTCTTGACTTGGACATATACCTGCCAGTCTGGGAGGTCTTCTGGAAATTTAGGCCTTGCGAATTCTTGGTACACTTGATACCAGTTCATGCTCTCTCCTTTTCCGAATATGCATGTGGTATCTCCATAGGTAGGGGGTGGAGACATAAGTATTTCATATTTGATGGATTGTAGATTTCTGTGTTGTATATTTTTAGAATTAGAGCTCGGAATCTTCACAGTTCTCATTTTTCAGTCTACGTTTCGGGTCTAAAGCAAGACCCATCATCAGGAAAAATCTGCAAAAAAGAGAGACAAATTGTGTTAAATAAATAGTGGAAAAATGACAAGAAAGAGAGCCGACCAAATATCCACTAAATGCTTTAGTTTCTAATTTATTTTCATTTATATTTATATTTTATTTTTATTTTTATTTAGTTGAGTTTTTAGTTTTTAGTTATTTTTGAACTAACAAAATCATTATTATGATACTTTAAGCTATAATGCTAATAATGTTTAATGTTTCTTAATATTAATTAATATTCCTATTTATAAAGTCTTATGTTTATCTCAATTTAGGATATTTATTTTATTAGTTAATTATTTCTAATTCTCAAGTAAAATCAAAGTGTAGTAATTTTATTCTTATCCTAATTTTGTGAAGAGAGGTCCTAGAAGAATAATTCAATGGTTAGATTTAATGGCTTGATTCTTATTAATCTTATAATACCCTATGCAGATTATAATATCTACTATTTTAATTATTTATTCTTAAAAAGTTCTAAGTTTTTTATATAATTATAGCTTATGAATTATACTAATAGTTTAAGTTTTTTAATATTATCAAAGTATAGAATTTTCTTTGATAACCTAATATTATGTAAAAGGCCTAAGGCGATTATACTAATAGATCAAGGATTTGATTCTATTAATATTATAAGATCCTAAGGAGATTATAATGTTTACTATTTCATTAAATATGAATCAATGTTAAAAGTCCTAAGTTTTTTATCCTATTTTAGCCAATGATTTAGATTAATTGATTTGTTTTAAGGATGAGCAGCTTTATTAGAGATGTTTTAGAGTTTTAGTATCCCCTTATACTAATTTTATGATTATACTATCCTATGTACTTTATATTATAATAATGATGATGGAGGAGATATTAAAAAAGGATAGGAAAAGGTCAATTGATTATAACCCATAGATAAGGCTTGTAACCAATTGATCCAATAAACTAAGTTTTGCAGAAGGTAGGGGTTTAATTAAGGTTTAAGGTATTGATAGGGGATTCATAGGGGTGATTTTAATAATTACACTAATTAAGTTTTTAAAGAAGGGTAGTATGGTAAGGCTAAGGAGTAGGGTAAGGGTTAGAAGGGAACAGGCAGGTAGAGGAAAGGGTACGAGGTAGAGAAAGAGAATCATAAAGGGATGAAGCAAGGTGTTGATCATATGGTTAACATTCACTGTTGTTCCCAGTTTTGAAGCCTCTCTGTTTGTGAAGAAGAATGCCCAAAAAGCCTCTTTTCCCCCTATTTCACACCTTTTAAACCTCTGTTTTCATCCCCTTGTCTCCCCTTCTAATTCCCTTCTTACCCTTGAAAATAATCCTATTTCCCCTTTAAACCTCAAAAATACCCTTTTTTTGGCTTAATAACCCCCTTTTCCTCTCTACCATTACCCCTTTTTGGCCTTAAAACGCATTGAAATTACGCCAAAAACCCACTTTTCACATATGAGGCTTAGCCCATTTTCGGCCAGCCCCCTTAACCACTTCCCCATATGCCCCGTGCCCATGACCAAGCGCTTAAGGCCTAGGCGCTAATTGCATCGGAGAATCGGAGGGGAAACGTATTTTTCCTTTGTAAACCATGAAAGTCCCGATGCGATAGTGTTAAGTCTGTCGGCCCTTTGAAGCAATCTCCACCGTCGATCTTTTAAGATCCGACGGCTAGCGCTTGCCCCGCTCGTGCGCATCGCCCCGATCCTTTCACCCCTCTGATTGCATATCAACCGTCGATCTATCAATGGATCAGATGGCCTCTACACCACCGCACCGATCATAATCGCAACTTTTAAAGTGTGCCGTCCGCTGCACTCCCCAATTGCGATCCTCTGATTGTAATCTCTGCCGTTGATTTCCCTTAATCCAACGGTCCTTATTTCTCCCGCTCCACTCCTTTTCCCCCATCTGTCTCCCCGCCAATTGAGTCTCTACCATCGATCTTGTTTCAGATCAGACATCTAGCGCTCAATCGCGCATCGCCAATCGCAAGTCCTTAACTACCTTCCCCGATTGCGATCCGCCGATGCAATCGTGACCGTCCATCCAAGTTAGATCAACGGTCCTCATTGTATTGCCTTGTTCATTCATATTTATTCATCAAAGTTCTGGCCTCACTTTGCTCCATTGCGATTAGATCGCAACCATTGATCTCTCCGGATCCAACGGTTCATACCCAATCGCCCCCCGTCATGCTGGGATCCGACCACTTCTACTATGTTACAGTCATTATCAATGTTCAAACTCCACGTCTCGTCAATGCTTCATAGGCATTGATGCCTTGTGAGCCCTTCATAGCGCTGCACATCAACAAGACACACGGGATCATGTTAAAAGAGTATCAGTGTCGAAGACCTGCCACGGCAGAAACAGAATATTGGAGACAATTTGGGGATTACGGCTAAGATTGATTATCAAAAGCCCATCCTCCAAATTAAATTAGAATTAAAGAAAATCATGAAGATCTACAAATATAAAAGCCTCTATTTCCACATCATAGGCAAATCGATTCCTCTCAGCCAACATTCCGCCATCTGTGATAGCGACCGCCTCAACTCCACCTCGTCAGTGAAAATTGTCAATTCATGATTCGGCCCTAGTGACCTTTTACTTTCATTTTAGTTTGTTACTTTTAAATTTTGAGTGGAATTCACATTCCACTCCTACATTTTACTTTCTGTCAGAAACTGTTGTTTAATATTCTTGGTTTAAAACGGCCGTGAGCTGAACTGTCAATGATGAGATGCCCCTATTCCTCATCATGAATTTTGGTTATTTTTGATGGAGACCTCAAACTGATTACTAGCACGCGAGGAAGATAACTTTCCCAAAAATATCTTCTCTCTCATGTTTCTGAGGCTTCTATATAAGTAGCAACTAAAGAGAAAAACAGGTTCCTAATTTTCTGAAGAATTGGTTGTGAAAGAGTTTCTTGTATGCATTTTGTTGAAGTTTTAATACAAATGTGAGGAGCCCATTGGGTCTCAACGATAAGGAGCTTTACCTTTAATGAGGATTCTGGTCTTGATGCTTTATATTTTGTAATTCTGTCTTATGTGATATATTTTAGCTATTCATTTCACTATTTCCATCCTTCTTGTATCATGCTCTGGAATGCGAGTGGCTCACTGGTTCTGGTATGAATTTATCACAATCGATACTCATGCTAAACCTCTCTAGCACTTTAAATATGACTCAGTCATGATATGCTGTTTCATTTTCAAATTCATCCATGTTTCTTGTATATTAAGTGCTATGGGATGTTATTTTTTGAAAGCTATGGACATGTATGGATTCTTATTATCTTAAGCCTATCTCATGTTCATATATGTTTATGGAATTTTGTCTCATTAGTAGTTAGTATTCCTTCTATATTTCTTACACAGCATGCCGTCTAATTTTCAATCTCTGTAAAGCATTTTTAGAATCTAGCCCTCCTTACAACAAGCTGACTTTGAGTTGTCTGATACATTTATATTGAGAATTCACTCCTTGCCTCTGCAGTGTTCCTTTCATTATGCTGAGTTTGTGAATATTCTGGTTCCATCTACATTGATCTTTCCCGTTAAAACTGAAATAGAAAAGGAGCCTTGTTCTGCTAATTGTCCTTGTTATATCATACTGCTCCTTGCTATATAAGATGTCCTAGGCACTGATCTTTCACAACTCAAGGCTGTCTCTAAGATTGACAACATCTTTCTGGCGCCGTTGCCGGGGATATTGAAGTTGAGAGAAGTTGAATCCCCGGGCCTCGACAAAACCTTATTCACTCTTCAAATAGGTGAGCATGGAGAGTTGAGAGTTGTAGATCCCTCACATTTGTGACTCCACATTCATTTATCAGAAAAAATTACTTGCAGTCCTGGCTCCTTGTAAGCCACACTTGAGGTCAGATACATCTCAGCAAAAGACACCTTCTGTGTCTGACCCAGAGAAGATCCTACATAGAAGGAGTTGGAGAGAAAGACCATCAGTCCATATTGAGATCTCTGAATTCTCTTTAGAAGACTTTCCATCCTCCTCCTCTCAAGTTGCTCAAGTACTGTTTGGTCAATTTAGTGTGTCCTAAATTGCTAACATAAATTATCAACCAGGGATTCGTAAGCTGACGAAGTGTGGCGCACTATATGTGCAAGATAACCTATCTCTTACTTTTTGTCGTTTTTGGATTTTTATGAAATTCTAAAAGACAAGTATGGTTATGGATATTCAAGGCAATGATGTCCTTTATAATGATTTACCAACTTGAAACTGAAAAAGGAATTTGAAACATACAATGACAAAACTTGAAAGAAAATGAAAATGTGCTACTGAAATGAAAAAGGTACTGCTAATCTAATAAATCAAAGCAGTGAACTAGTGAGCATGAAACCAAACTATTCTTGCTGCTATCTAAACACAAAAGAAACTATGCTGAAAGAAATCCAAAAGTTGCAATAAAGTAAATCTAAATCAAATTACATCAACTTGTCTTCTGATCCCTCATCATTAGTCCAGCTATGATTTTCGGAAGTAACCATAAACAACTTGAGTAACTGATATCTAACTTGCGGAAAGTAAACTAATATCAAACCACACATTCATAATTCAATCCCTCACCATCAGTCCAGCTGTGGCTTTCGGAGGTAACTGAAGATGTCATGCACAATTTAATATTTCTAACTTGTAGAAAGGAAACTAATATCAAACTACACATCCATAATTCAATCCCTCACCATCAGTCCAGCTGTGGCTTTCGGAGGCAACTGAAGATGTTATGAGCAATTTAATATATCTAACTTGCAGAAAGGAAACTATTATCAAACTACACATTTCATAATACAATCCCTCACCATCAGTCCAGCTGTGGCTTTCGGAGGCAACTGAAGATGTTATGAGCAGTTTAATATATCTAAATTTGCAAAAAGGAAACTAATATCAAACTACACATTTCATAATACAATCCCTCACCATCAGTCCAGCTGTGGCTTTCGGAGGTAACTGAAAATGACATGAGCAATTTAATATATCTAAATCTAACTGCTGAAGCAAATGTGCAAGACTGAAATAAACAAAGCAATACTGGAATTAAACAAAAACTAAGAAAAAATAAATTAACAGCAGAACAATATTGATTCCATGTCATTAGTCAAAAGATATGCAAATGCCCGGGCTGCCATGAAAAATTATGCTAAAAACTATGATTTCAAAAAGCAATCTAAGTAAAGAAATATGACAAAACAGAATTGAAAGCAACTTATCTAGAAAACATGTAAAAGCCTCCTTGGATAGCAGGGGCCCTCTACTACCAATTTGGTGAAGTCCTTCAGCTCCTTAAAGATAAGATCACAATAGCATCAAAGAACTAAGCTTCTTTATTCAAAAACTCATAAATCTACATCCCATTCCATATTGAACTTTGTTACAAATCTACTTCCTCATTACTTTCTCATTACTTCTTCATTACTTATGATAGGAGAAAGCTTCTCCTATTTATACAAAATATGAGGAGACATCTCATTAATGGGAGTCCATGAATCTCTCCCTCCATCTCTAGAGTTACAATTAAAATAGGAAATGATAAGACACATGTCTTTCTAGAGTTTCAACACAACTTGAGGAATGAGACACATATCCTCTTAGAGTTTCAATACAACAAGGAAGTGAGACACATATCCTTTTGATCCCATAATCTTCTCCAACCAAATTCGAATTTGGATTTAGAGTGCCACATAAGGGTCTTCTAGAAGTCTCCTTTTGACCTACACATGTCACAAAACTCATAACACATATATAGATATATGAAACTATGTTAATTTTCTAGTTTCTAATCATAAATTCACTTAAAATACATAAAATAAATAACTTTGGAAAACAAGGATCCTAACCCATATATTTATGAAAATGGTTACTTGATGTATGGTTTTAGGTCAAATGGTTATGAAATAAGAGCTAAATGGTTATGACATAATGGAAATATGTATGAATATAGAGAACACTTTTGAGACTCAACATACCCCCCAACTGAAGTTGTTGCATGTCCTCATGCAACTATTGCAATGATTCATTTGTCCATGAGTTGATCTTTGACTCATATAGATTCGTTCCAAACTTTGCTTCTTGATATTTTCTTTTTTTGGCAAAGTATAATACATTTGATTGCAACACATTTTTTTTTTTTTTCAATGGTTGTTTCTTGTGTGAACCATTTTTTTTTTTTTTTTTTTTTTGAGCATTGGTTCTTGTGTAACAATGCTTTATTTTCTTTATTGCATCAAAGTTCATGAAAACATTTAGAATCAACTACTTCATCAATGAATTGATCAATTGCAAGGCATATAATATTTTGGATCATGTTGCAACAATAGTTGGTTGGGAAGTATATGTGTATGGAAAATGAAATGAAAATGTGTGATAGTGTATGACATGTGGATCTGAAATGATGTCCCTTCCCCCCAACTAAAGATATGACAATGTGAAAAAGGGAGTGAGGAATTTTTCCAAAGTTACAATTTTAGCATTCTAATGAATTACATGACTAAAAATTAGAAAACAACATACCTTCACTTACCTTAAATGTGGATGAGTTGTGTATGTGTGATGGCTGCAAAATTCTGATCATATTCTTCTTCAAGTGGCTGAACAAGAGGAGTCATGGATAAAGAGATGAGATGACTTTTTATTGCTTCTACTAAAACTTGCTGAATCTGCTCCAAAATGATGAAAATAATAGTCTTCATGTCTTCAAAACTCATTGGCACAATTCCTACTATGTGAAAAGATGTTCTGATGTCGAACATAGTAGGAAATTGTTGACTTAGTGGCCATTAATGGATGCCACTAGTCAACACGAGAACTCTCACCATTGATGGCAATGAGAGTCAAGATGCCCAAACACATCTTGCTAGGTACGAATGATTTTGCTGATGTCGAGTCACCTAGAAGATCTGACGAACAAGGGACATTAATGTATTCCCATTGTTTGTCAGCATGAGCACTTGCCATTAAGGCATGCAAGCCTCAAGGTGTTTTTACAAAGAACTTATACTCAAAGGACTATGGACTCAATAATTTGCATTGAAGCAGGGCTTATTTGCGGAATGAAAATGACAAGAAATGGAAGATGGCAATGGGGAGTATAAATGGAAATGGAAAATAAGCATGTGAATGAGAAATGGGAATGGGCAATAAGCATGTGAATGAGCCTCTTGCTTTTATTTGTGGTTATGAATGGTAAAAAAGAAATGGAAAGTGGATATGAATGTAAATGGAAAACATGAAGTGAAATGAGGTGAATGGTTTATTATGAGGTATGGATGTGATGGAGACAATAGTATCTGAAAGTTTTTCAAGTGTTTGGATCTGATTTTGCATCAGCATATTTCCTCCTCTTTGTTGTTGATCATCCTCTTATGAAACAAATTGGTCTTTTAGAGAGACACCATTCTCTTGTAGTCATTTGTCTTTCCTCCTGGACCCTGCAAAAAAAAACTAATACTTCTTCTGCAATGGAATGTAAGATTATCTAAGGAGAGAGGTGATCAGTCTCTCTAGTTATGATATTTACACACAAAACTAAGAATTTGTATTAATGAAACAAGTTCTCAAAGGAAAAATCAAAAGAATTTATACCTGTTTTGGAATTAGTGCCTCAAGTTGAATGTAGCTTCTTTTCAACAATTTATTTCATTATTTACCATTTCAAACTCTAATGATGGATTTCTCATTGTGTAGATCTTGTTGAGACCTTTCCAACAATACTTAAATCATCAAAATCTGATTTTGTATGAGAAAGTTAGGCTGATTTGAACAATGAGGTTTTTCAGCTGCTAAAAAAAAAATCTTGAATAAAAAATTAGTCATTCATCTTTCATCATCAGTCCAAAATTAATCAATACCTTCAGAAAAGTGAGCAAATAACTTATTCATTTCATTGATTCAAATTTTTTTTTCTTTTTTCTTTTTTTTTTTATTTTTTTTTTATTTTTTTTTTTTAATGAAATAAAGCATGGATGAAATAATTGTCCTTATGAATATTTTTGAAACAAAGTCATGCCAATGCCTCTTTCATGCAAAATAAAAATAAAAATAAAAAGCTTGAAATTTCTAAAGTCAAATTCCTAACTATGAAAGAGATGAAGGCAAAGTCATTTTCAATTTATACAACTTGCATTTGATGCACATGTGATAATGTGTTTGCCTCAAATAATCCATTTGTCATTCATCATGTGCCACCACACATGAATTCTGCCACATTTTCCCTCAAATAAGGAAATTAGTTCATTGATTATCTCTCAAAACCGTGACTGTTCTCATAATAATAAAAAAAACATTTTTCTCTCACGCACACTGCAAATTAGTGCTCCGAAGAACACTGAATTTCTCCCAAATGGCTGCGAATTTCAGAAAGTTCTTATAAGATTACCTAATTCACCCCGTTCCCGAAAAAACCCATGTTTTATTTTTTTCTAATTCGTCCTGGTTTGCTCAGAAAATACGTTTTAAAATCGGGTGTTTTTTACAATGGCGCATTTCGTTTTCTCGCAATTACTTGTTGTTTGATTTGTTTTTATTTTGCAGGTTTTGAAGTGTAATGGCTTGTATCTCATAGAGAAGTTCAGATTGATCTTCCTCATTCCAATTACTTGCAATGGAATCTACAATATTCTCTTCATCAACAGTCTGAAATCTTCTCTTCATCAGTGAATTGCAATCTTCTTCTCATCAAAAATTTGCAATCTTTTCCTCATCAACAGTTTCTTCATGTGATATACACTCATTGTGTGCAAATTTTTTTAAAATGATTTCTAATAACTGTTGTTTGAGGAAAAACGAATATGAAAAAGAGAAGGTTTTTTTTTTTTTTTTTTAAATTGCAGTGCATGGGTCTTTGTGTGGATTGAAGGTCTGCATATATGTGTAAAGCCAAGCCAAACAATGGCCTCATGCATATGCGTGGGTCTTATTTTCATGAGATTTTTTTTTTTTTTTTTTTAATTGATTTGTTAATAAAATTATGTATGTTATATTTTCAAAAATTTAAAAAATACACATATATATTCATTAAACAAAACAATTTATTGAAATCAATTTTTTTTTTTAAATTGTTGAATCAATTGAAATGATGAAGTTTTATTTTGTCTCCTTTTTTTTTTTTTTCTTTTTCACATAACAATTCTTTTTCTGATCCTCCAGATCACACAAAGTGTAGGAGGAGAGCATACTCAAGAATTATTATTTTTTTTTTTTACATAACAATCCTTTTTCTGATCCTCCAGATGACACAAAGTGCAGGAGGAGAGCATACTCAAGAATTATTAATTTTTTTTAGATGTAAGAAATAAGGCTACCTAGTTACACTTCCCCGGCAACGGCGCCAAAATGTTTGGTCAATTTAGTGTGTCCTAAATTGCTAACATAAATTATCAACCAGGGATTCGTAAGCTGACGAAGTGTGGCGCACTATATGTACAAGATAACATATCTCTTACTTTTTGTCGTTTTTGGATTTTTATGAAATTCTAAAAGACAAGTATGGTTATGGATATTCAAGGCAATGATGTCCTTTATAATGATTTACCAACTTGAAACTGAAAAAGGAATTTGAAACATACAATAACAAAACTTGAAAGGAAATGAAAATGTGCTACTGAAATGAAAAAGGTGCTGCTAATCTAATAAATCAAAACAGTGAACTAGTGAGCATGAAACCAAACTATTCTTGCTGTTGTCTAAACACAAAAGAAACTATGTTGAAAGAAATCCAAAAGTTGCAATAAAGTAAATCTAAATCAAATTACATCAACTTGTCTTCTGATCCCTCATCATTAGTCCAGCTATGATTTTCGGAAGTAACCATAAACAACTTGAGTAGCTGATATCTAACTTGCAGAAAGTAAACTAATATCAAACCACACATTCATAATTCAATCCCTCACCATCAGTCCAGCTGTGGCTTTCGGAGGTAACTGAAGATGTCATGCACAATTTAATATTTCTAACTTACAGAAAGGAAACTAATATCAAACTACACATCCATAATTCAATCCCTCACCATCAGTCCAGCTGTGGCTTTCGGAGGCAACTGAAGATGTTATGAGCAATTTAATATATCTAACTTGCGGAAAGGAAACTAATATCAAACTACACATTTCATAATACAATCCCTCACCATCAGTCCAGCTGTGGCTTTCGGAGGCAACTGAAGATGTTATGAGCAGTTTAATATATCTAAATTTGGAGAAAGGAAACTAATATCAAACTACACATTTCATAATACAATCCCTCACCATCAGTCCAGCTGTGGCTTTCGGAGGCAACTGAAGATGTTATGAGCAGTTTAATATATCTAAATTTAACTACGAAGTAAATGCAAAGTAGAAATAAACAAAGCGATGCTTGGAATTAAACAAAAGAAATAAGAGGTAAACGACGAGAACAATATTGATTCCATGTCATTAGTCAAAAGATATGCAAATCCAGTTGCCATGAAAAATTATGCTAAAAGCTATGATTTCAAAAAGCAATCTAAGGAAATATGACAAAACAGAATTGAAAGCAACTTATCTAGAAAACATGTAAAAGCCTCCTTGGATAACAGGGGCCCTCTGCTACCAATTTGGTGAAGTCCTTCAGCTCCTTAAAGATAAGATCACAATAGCATCAAAGAACTAAGCTTCTTTATTCAAAAAATCATAAATCTACATCCCATTCCATCTTGAACTTTGTTACAAATCTACTTCCTCATTACTTTCTCATTACTTCTTCATTACTTATGATAGGAGAAAGCTTCTCCTATTTATACAAAATATGAGGAGACATCTCATTAATGGGAGTCCATGAATCTCTCCCTCCATCTCTAGAGTTACAATCAAAATAGGAAATGATAAGACACATGTCTTTCTAGAGTTTTAACACAACTTGAGGAATGAGACACATATCCTCCTAGATTTTCAATACAACAAGGAAGTGAGACACATATCCTTTTGATCCCATAATCTTCTCCAACCAAATTCGAATTTGGTCTTAGAGTGCCACATAAGGGTCTTCTAGAAGTCTCCTTTTGACCTACACATGTCACAAAACTCATAACACATATATAGATATATGAAACTATGTTAATTTTCTAGTTTCTAATCATAAATTTACTTCAAATACATAAAATAAATAACTTTGGAAAACAAGGATCCTAACCCATATATTTATGAAAATGGTTACTTGATGT